>PNEQ01040334.1:0-61776 GCA_003012365.1 Medauroidea extradentata | reverse complement strand
GTGGGCCGGCAAGATCACAGACGTGACCGACGAGAGGGTAGCCCTGTGGGGGTGGAAATGGTCAAGGTCGTTGGCTGGAAGGAGACACGTCTGGTGGGTGGCGTAGACAAGGTCACCATCATTGTTAGTGAAGAAAGGGAGTTTTTGTTAAGAGAGGATGAACCCGAGTCGAGGTTAGTTTACGTCCCGGAGTTGTGTGGCAAATTGCTGGGAGGAAATTCGACATTTTGTTTGATTTCGAGTTTGAGATATGTGCGGTGTCCCAGCAGTTCTATCAGACGTTGCAGAAGGAGGGCGTGAAATTTTCCGCCCTACCGGTCCCCCAATTAACAATAATTGGTGCAACTAAGGGCAGGAGACGGAAAGTAAATAAACACGTGTTTATGAAGGTGGATTTCAAGGGTAAGGAATACCATGTCGTGTGTCTTGTAGTTCGCCAGCTGACTAGGAATGTAATGGTCGGTGTTGGTTTTAAGCAAGAGAGTAATGTAATTGATTTCACGGATGGCGCAATCCATATCGGCAGCGACAGAATTACCCTCGGAAGAATGTGAGAGGGGAGCGTGCAACGAAGTCGTCATGAGTGTAATTGATGCACGAGGCAGAGCTCAGTGAGGTTGAGAGCGTTTCAGCGTGGGTTGGCACCCATGAGGCAGTGATCAACTTCGTGCAGCTAGACACAGCAGACGAATGGAAAGGGGAACTAGATAGTATTTTGGATAGGTGTCAAACTGTACATCCGGGGGAGGATACCCTCAGGGGATTGTTAAGACGGTTACCGGGATGTATTTTCTGATAGGCCAGGACACACTAGTGAGTACGTGGGACACATTCCCATCGTGGACGACACACCCATCAGGCAACGCAGTACCCAAAGACAGTACAATTATAGTGTTTTTTATAAAACTCCAGAGAGTTTATCAGAAGTTTTTTTCTTCTCATTCACCTTTTAAGATGACTTCAAGTTGAGCACGTGACAGTGTAATACCTTGTATACATATGTGTATTAAAACTGCAGTGTTAATTTCAACATCATTTTGCGCTTATTTTCTTCAACAAGTTATTGAACATCACCTATGAACCACCCCCACTCTTTTCAACGAGGTAATAGGTTTCTGCCTGCTGTTGAGGATCACACACGCGAGTGTGGTTGCCGGAGTAGTTATCTGAGTAGAAGGAATACCACCACAGCGCGCATATATATGTGTAGGCGTGACTCCAATGACGCACAGCGGGTCACAATTGTTCTTAGTGAACAAAATTCATTTGTCCACCGTTATTCAGGCAGAACACTCAGTTCTTATCCAAATATTCACGTCATCTCAGTTGAGTGGAAGCTTTTTGGAGTGGCAACACTGTGTTTTACATCAGCGGCATAGCCTTTGTCTCTCGCCGGTCACGAGCTGCAAGGTGGCTGTGTGTTTATATACAGGAACGGTAAGAGAGTGAGAGAGTGGGAGAGAGAGATTGTGTATTCTTACTATCCTCTCTCTTTTGTGCGAGTGTCCAGGCAACATATGATTTTTGTGCTGTCGGGCAAACCTCTTTTTCCACTTGTCTACCATACACATGGCCATAGTGACAGAGCAGTACACAGATAAGGCCAGTCACGTCGCTGAGCATCTAGGCATTTGTCTAAAGAATTTTGCACTTTATAGCAGAAATAGTAGACTCACATTTTATCGTGGTTATTTTGCATTTCCAAAAATTCCGGGCATCTAATGATGAACATAAGGATAAACGTAAGTTTAAAACTGTGGTTGTCAGTGGCCTATTTATTTATAATTTTGTAAGCTGTAAGAGCTACTACATTTGCTAGAATAGCACGAGTAGAGTATATTACAAATAACCTAAATATTAGACAAGATTTCTGAGTACTATAGTTCTGTTTGCAGAAATAGTAGTCACTATGCTTGTGAGTTTGTAACAGTAAAACAACACCGGCATATCCGACACATTGAAATGGCTGCAGCACGGAAACAGTCCTGAACTGGTGCTTTGCCCTCAGTTGTACTGAGGCGCTTTTTAAACTGTTTGTGAATCCAAAGGGTTGGTTTCGTAATGTTATGCAATGGGACTCTGTTCAGAAGCGTGCTGGAATGCTTTGCCGCCCGTCGGAACCCTTAGGCTATCTTCGGCTCCCTCCCCTCCCCTTCCCCCTTCCCTGTTGCCTAGGCCGGCCGCCTAGCTCTCGACGTCAGTTGGATCCTGGTCGCCCTTCTGTGCGTTACTTTTCCGTTAGCGCTCGTCGGCGCCTCGTCGGCTGTTCTTCGATACATTGGTGAGTTAGTTTTCTTTGGTCATGTTTATTGAAGTTTGTGCCTGGGCCTTCTGCCCTGTCTTTTCAGCTGCGTGATTTCCCTGTCGCGAGTACAGTAACTGTATCGGGAGCCGACGGGTTGCTTTTCCTGTTTGACCTGCGCGAGCTTTAACCCTTTTGATCGCCGCTTTAGTTTGTTTTTTTTTTTTCTAATGAACTTAATGGCCCTTCTGGCATCTTTCATATCGATTATTTGTAATTTAAAAACAAATGTACAAGAACCCTGAGTTAAATAAACACTGTTGTGTATTGCTTTAATTTCTGTTTGTATTTATCAAATTCTAGTATTTTCCATCACTCGGGATATTCAAACCCGTTGTTATGTGTGCCTTGATGGTACAAATTCTGCACGACTCTGCTCGGGTTTGAATCCCGAGTGGATGTGCATGATTGGTTACGCCCCATTTGTTTGTCGTTCTTGTGAAGGCATTCGTGTTTGTAATTTGGGAATTAACATTTTGAAAGTATGTCTCACAATAACGGAAATAGTAGTTTTGTGTATACTATGGGTTATTTGGAATTACGGGAGTATCTGCGCGAATCGGGTGAGGAGTTTGATAATAGTGAAAATGTGACGGCACTTAGAATTCGTGCTCTGTCGTACGTCAATCGTTTGCGTCAGGTTGAATATGCCTCCCTGGGTGGTCCGTCCGTTGAGGGTCCTGTTACAGCAACACAAATTATGCTTATTTCCCATTTATCCCGCATTCCAGTGCTTAGTGTTATTGAGCCCGAGGGGGTGTTGCATTTCTTGGTGTCACTAGATCAGACTGCTGGGTTGTGTCCAGGTGTTCCAGCATTCCAGTTTTTTACTTGTTTGTCGGCGCGCATTTCAGGGTGTGCAGCGGTTATGTTGGGCGAGGTTGCGCGTGGTGAAGGGACGTATGATGCCTTTAAGACGAGGCTGTTAGCTTATACAGGTTCTTCTACAGTTTGGGCGGGTCTTAAGCGACGTTTCGTGGATCGTTTTCAAAGATGCGACAAAACTGTGCCGGCTTTTGTGCAGGATGTTTTAGGGTATGCACGAGCGATGAACATGTCTCGCTCTGAAGCTAAGCTAGTTGGCACTATAATTGAGCATCTTTCGCCCGAGGCCCTAAGACATAGGTTCGTGCGTCCTGCTCCAGCAACGTACGACGACTTGCGTACTTTGGCCTTAGAACTGCAACGAGAGCTAAATGTTGAGGCGGAGTTGTATCGAACTGATGTGCCCCCTTCTGTTGGCCCGTTTAGTCATGGGGATGTGAGTAGGAGTCAGTCTCGGCAGGGTGTGTCGTATGGGGCTACTAGCGCTGGCACAGTTCCTTTGGCTGGATTGTCTGCGCTCGGTGTTGCGCAAAAACGTCGGCAACCTGATGAGCAGTTTCCTTCGTCGCCGCCCCCTTTGACCCCTGAGCTCCAGGTGCGGTGTAGAAATTGCGCCGAGTTGGGGCATCATGCCATGTGTTGCACTAAGCCACGAGTTTCTCGGGAGCAGTTGCCTTGTTTTCATTGTGGCAAACCTGGCCATTTTCGATTTTCTTGTCCGGGAAACTAAATGCCGTCTTTCGTGATCGCGCAACGAAAGGGGGGCGTGAGACATTATTTTCCGCGTGGTCTGATTGTTTCGTGTCATTGGTTTGTCCTGGATTGAGACGTGCTGCTTTGGTTGATACCAGGGCTTCGCACTCGTTTGTGCGTAAAGGTTTTTTGGCCGAATTATTGACCCTGCATCCTCATTTGTCGTCATGTGTCGATTGCTCGGCGATCTTGTCAACTTGCGTCGCAAATGGCCACATGTTGAGCTGTGAGTGTGCAGTAGATCTGCACGTAAATATTTATTTGTTCTCGTGGACATATCGATTTTGGGTCATGTCTGATTTGATTGATGATGTAATTTTGGGGGTTGATTTTCTTACTCATGTTCGCGCGGTCGTGGATGTCGATGCTCATTGTCTGCATTTTAAATTTAGTCCTCAGTATTCCTGCCCCTTAATTTCACGCGTCAGTCGTTCTCCTACCCCGTTAGGGCATGTTGCCGAAGTTGAAGGTGCTCGTTCTCGGGCCCTGCAGGCCATTTTGACGGAATTTCAGGATGTCATTACGCCTAAGATTGGGAAGTGTGATGTGCTCCCTGACCGTTTTTCTGTAACCGATGATGTGCCAGTTCGGTTGCCTTATTTTACCTACAATCCGGATAAGTTGGCTATTATGCGTAATATTGTGGATAAGTTGTTGCAAGAGGATGTAATATCGCCGTCCACCTCTGACTACGCGTCGCCCGCCTTCCTCGTGAAGAAAGGGGGAGGGGCCGGGTACCGTCTTGTCACAGACATGGGTGCTGTGAATCAGAAAATTCATCTGGATCCCTTTCCTGAATCTACGGTTGAGGCTGCGTTGCAACATTTAGGTAAAGCGAGTGTTTTCTCTATAACTGACCTGAATTCGAGCTTTCACCAATGCCTTTTGCATCCTGATTGCCGCAAATATACCTCCTTTCGTACACAATGGGCACAATATGAGTTCAAGCGTATCCCGATGGGTGCTTGTATTGGGACGCAAGCCTTGTCCCCTGTATTGGATTTTGTATTGTCTGATGTCAAATTTAAGTTTGTTTATAACTACATTGACGACATCATAGTGTACAGTGATACCTTTGAGGAACACCTTGAACATCTTCGTGAGGTGCTGAGTCGTTTGCGCAAGGCTGGTTTAACTGTCAACCCTAGTAAGGTGAAGTGGGCTGCGTCCTCCGTGAAATTTCTCGGTTATGTTGTCTCTGGAGGAAAACTGATTATGGACCCTAGTCGCGTGAGCCCAATCGTTATCTTTCCACGCCCTAAGTCTGTTAAATGTATGTCCCGTTTCATAGGGTTGTTAGGGTATTATGCACGGTTTATTCCGCTTTTTGCAGAACTTGCTGCCCCTTTAAATGTCTTAAAACGTAAAAATGTTCCTTTTGTTTGGGGTGAGGAACAAGAGCGCAGTTTTGTGGCCCTCAAAGCTGCTTTGGCTGGTGCTCCGGCGCTTGCTTTGGCCGATTTCAACCATAGGTTTGTGTTGCATGTTGACGTGTCAAGTGTTGCTTTAGGTGCGGCTCTCGGGCAGTGGTGCGATGGTAAAGTTTCACCGGTGGCCTTTGCCAGCCGTACCCTGACCAAGGTGGAACGTCGTTCGAGTGCCTTTGAGAAGGAAGCTTTGGCTTGTGTGTGGGGCATGGGGAAGTTTGAGTCCTTCCTAAGCGCTGCCGAATTCGATCTGTGCACGGACAATCAGGCGGTGTCCTGGTTGTTGGGCCATGCCAATGATTTTGGAAAGCTTGGTCGATGGGCGTGTCGTTTATTAAAATTCAAGTTCGTAATTAAACACGTCTCTGGGGCTAGTAATGTGGTGGTGGACGCGCTTTCCCGCATGTACTGCCCCGAAGACTATGAGTGCGACCCTGAGGACATTTCCGCTCTTTGTAGTGCCTTCACCACTAGTCCTTCCTTTTATCAACGACTGCAAGATGCTCAAGCCAGCGATCCTGACTGCCGTGATATTGTGACGCGGTTGGCCCAAGGAGAAGAACTTCCCTACCGAAGGATCGACGGCCTGGTGCATTATGTTAGGCGCCATAACAAGTCGAAGAAATTGTTTGTTCCGTCTGCCTGTAGAGCAGAGCTGTTGAATTATTTTCACGCTTCTCCTTTCGGAGGACATTTGGGATGTGCGGGGACCTTGTCAAAATTGAGTTCGCGCTTCTTTTGGCCGGGTGTTTACCGGGATGTAAGAGGTTTTGTCCGCCATTGTGTGTTGTGTCAACGGGCGAAAGCTCCGAGCAATACTAATATTGGTCTGTACTCGGTGGATCAGGCTGCGTGTGCTTGGGAAACCATGCACTGCGATGTTTTTGGCCCTCTGACTCGGTCCTTGAAGGGAAATATGTATGTGTTAATTTTGATTGACACTTTCTCTAAATTCGTGTTTCTCATTGCGGTGCGTAATGTAAAAAGTGCTACTATTGTGCAGTCATTGACAGAGCGTGTGTGGTCTTCCTTTGGACCTTCCATTAATCTGGTGACGGATAATGCTCCTTATTTCTGTTCATCTGTTTTTAAGGACATGTGTTTCAGATGGGCGCTCAATCACTACACCTCCAGTCCTTGTTACCCATATGGTAATATTGTTGAGAGGTTCAACAGGAACCTCAAGGTAACTTTATCAGCTTTGTACCATTCTCAACAGCGCGATTGGGATGTGGACTTGGACCTCATCAACATCGGCTTTAATTCTGCCACCCATGGAGCCACGAAGAATACTCCGGCTAAGGTTCTACTCGGAAGAGATTTGCTGCATCCCTTACTGAATGTATGGGGAATTCCTTCTCCATTGTCACCCTTATCGGAGGCACAACGAGAACTTCTGAGTCACCAGACCTTGGGGAACCTTACAGAGGCGCGCTGTAAGATCCAGGCTCGGGTCAATGCCCAGCGAGTAGCTGGAAATTATCAGGTGGGTCAAAAGGTCTTTTGCCGTTCCTTCATTTTGCCATCCCGAGCAAAGGATGTTTCAAGTAAGTTAATACTTCCTTACTCTGGGCCCTTTTTGATTGTTAAGATGTTGGGCCCTAACACTGTCTTACTGCAGGACCCTGTTTCGGGGCGAATATATCGGAAAGCGCATGTGTCTCACTTAAAATTGGCAACTGACGATGATGAGTGATTTTTGTTGCAGAGAGGCACCCTTTGTAATCAGGCGACCCAGGTGAAGACTCGGTTGTTTGTGTTTTCTTATTGTTTGTGTTAGTGTTTTGGGATTTATGTTTGTGTGTGTGTGGCGCCTGTTTGTGGTGTTTTGTGTTTTCATGTTTTGTGAATGTCTTTCTTGTTTGTTTTCCCTTGTTGTTCCTGCAGGATTCTGTAATTAGTTGTGATGACTGACTCAACTATGAGGCTTACTTTGGTTTGCAAACAATCTGGTCTTACTGGCGCCAGTTGTTTGCGCACTTGGACCTGTTCTTGAATCCGTTGAATTTGTTGTGTTGATGTGCCACGATTTGTTACGCTTACGCTGCACTGTGATTTGGGTAAACCTGTGTCCTGGTGACATTGGTTAGTAATGGTTACCCTTTCTTGTATTAAATAAGTTGTGCCATAATAATGAACCACACTGATATTATAGTATTTATTTAAATTGATTGTAGTGTGGTATTTTATCTTATACTGTAGATTTTAGCCTAGCTTTGTAATGGTGTAACAAATAGTCAGTTTATTCGCTGCTGGTTGTAATGGTATAGTGTCAAGGGTTTTTCTTGTCAGTTATTGATGTTTGGATAAATTTATATTTGATCAATCTTGCCCGGGCAGGATACAATTTAGTGATGAAATTTGATGAAACTGTATTTGTCTTGTGTGGAGTCATATACTATACTTATATTTTTATATGAAGATGTTACTTCTTGAATGTCCATGCGCTATTTATTTTATCATGTGTTTTTCAGGCGTAAGGTGCTATTTATAAATTAAGGGTTGTTTATTATTGATGAACTAATTTTCCAGCAGGCTTTTGTGTTTTCAGGTTTATGTTCTTTTTTCTTTCTCTAATTTTGTTTCTGTTTTCCATGCTTCCCTGATGCACTGGCTCGAGAGCTACCCTTCCCTCTTCATCCGCTTTCCTGGTCGGAGCCCAGCGCCTTTCTTCTGGCGGCCTTCTGTCTACCTCCGTCTGCACGCTCCAGAGCCCATGTCTTCGCCTCCCCCAGCACGGATCAGCCATTTGAAGTGTTTCTCCAAACGGACTTGGACTTTCCCGACCATCTAACAGCAAGCTTGTGGCCCGTACTTGTGGTATTGCAGGGGGGGTTGAACTGGTGCTTTGCCCTCAGTTGTACTGAGGCGCTTTTTAAACTGTTTGTGAATCCAAAGGGTTGGTTTCGTCATGTTATGCAATGGGACTCTGTTCGGAAGCGTGCGGGAATGCTTTGCCGCCCGTCGGAACTCTTCGGCTATCTTCGACTGTCTTCGGCTCCCTCCCCTCCCCTTCCCCCTTCCCTGTTGCCTAGGCCGGCCATCTAGCTCTCAATGTCAGTTGGATCCTGGTCGCCCTTCTGTGCGTTACTTTTCCGTTCGCGCTCGTCAGGGCCTCGTCGGCTGTTCTTCGATACGTTGGTGAGTTAGTTTTCTTTGGTCATGTTTATTGAAGTTTGTGCCTGGGCCTTCTGCCCTGTCTTTTCAGCTGCGTGATTTCCCTGTCGCGAGTACAGTAATTGTATCGGGAGCCGACGGGGCGTCGACGGGTTGCTTTTCCTGTTTGACCTGCGCGAGCTTTAGCCCTTTTGATTGCCGCTTTAATTTGTTTTTTTTTTCTAGTGAACTTAATGGCCCTTCTGGCATCTTTCATATCGATTATTTGTAATTTAAAAACAAATGTACAAGAACCCTGAGTTAAATAAACACTGTTGTGTTTTGCTTGAATTTTTGTTTGTATTTATCAAATTCTAGTATTTTCCGTCACTCGGGATATTCAAACCCGTTATGTGTGCCTTGATGGTACAGTCCATTTCCGGAAATGGCTTCCTATTCAAAATATTGTCTACTCAGTCCCCTCTACTATCCCTAGAAATTTGTACTATGAATTTCTACTTTATATACACATACTTAAATTTTTAACCTGTGAAAATTCTTTTTTTTTTTTTTCTTTTTTTTTAACATTACAGCGGCAATAATTTTTCCAGAGTTTTTGCACTGATATCACACTTGCACAATTCACAATACATATGTTGTTGAGAAAACAAATCATGTCCACAACAGTGACATTCTGTACGATCTTGCTGAAAGTGCTTGACAGCGTAGTTAGGTTTCCAATTTAACATGGCCGCTTAGCAGAAGAAGCAACAAGCGAATATTAGTGCATGTTCAAGCCTTCGTAACATGGCCATAGAAGTTGTCACTTTGGGCGGACTCAGTAAGCCTCTGCTACGGCTTCAGGCAAACAGCTGCACCAACCAGCATGTTGTAACATCTGTGGATGGCATGACGTAAACAATAACATTGGTAAACAGGCATTTCAAACTAAAAATGTACAATTCCACGGTATTTCTAAGGCAACCGTAACTCGTAATAAATAGTGACTATTCGTATATACAACGGAAAATTCATAGTACTTGGTAGCTAGGCTCCCTGAATATTTCTATTGTTTTTTTAGTGCAAATTATCTGTGGACTATGCGCTTTCGTGTACAGCAGTTGGTTGCCATGGCATTGCATTTGTTTTTAACATAAAATACTTTTACCTACTGCTTTTGCTATTTCTAAGAAGAATCACCATTTCTAATAGGAATGAAGCAAGCGAGTAAGTTCATTTCTTAAGCTGTGTGTTGAGCAGTACATATTTTTTGTATATTTCAGCCAGTTTATAGTCCCAAAACAGCTTACTTAACAACATGGATATTACATTTTTGACAAAACATTGTTTCGGAAACAAAAGGAGCTTCAGAATCAAGTAATATGAAAGTAAGCAGCATTGGAAAAAGAAAAGTTTCTAAAATGTGTAATACATTGATTGAAAAAAGGCGTATATCGCATAAAAAATAATTTTCTATTTTAGCAATTCTTCTACACATAGGAATTAATAATGTCAACTTTGGCATTCAAGAATAGATTAACAAATTTTTAACATTATTTTTTCTCTACTTTTACAGAGCATCCTAGATATATTTTTATTTATTTGGGAAAAACGGTAGGCTGTTGATGAGTAAATACCATATTTATAAGCAAAACCATATGTCGATATGGTGATTAAGTAAAATTTTTTTTTCATTTTCATAATTCAAAATGTGCTATTTTCAGATTATCTGTGTTTCCAGATTATTACTCCATTTAACTGACATTAATTAATATAATTGGGAGTTGAGAGCACTGCCAAATCTGGGGATGCCAACTTCTGAATCTAGGAATACTGGAAGTTTGGCTTCCAGAACACAAATTATTTCCAAGGCCTAATTTGAAAATTTTTATTTAAAAAGCCACTTGCAAAATTTTGTCATACACATTTCTAGACAACAAGAAAGGTTGGAAAATTCGTCCAGTATAAGGATTTCATAGTTTAAACTATTATTCTGTTCCCCAGATTTTTTATAAGAAATTTCCCCAACAATACTTATCTCAAGTGTTCCCCTTTAGTTACCATTTTGTAGGAGTTTATTAAAAGTAATTATACATAACGAAAGTATCTAATAAATCTGTAACACTTCCCTCAGCTACTAACACAAGTACTCACGCTAAACGATGGAAACAACGCTCTATCAAGACAGCTGCGCTGCCCAGCTGTAACTATTATTTGTAAGCTTCTTAAAAGAGGTGAAAAGAGTTAAACAGTTTGTACCGGCACAGTATTGTATAGACATCATTCTCTGTGCGTGCGGGTGTCCGGAGATTAACTTTTCGTCGTCAGATTTAAATAAATGTGAATTTGTGATCACCAGTGTCGAGACGTCAGTGAACATTCTCTTGTCAGCCATTTGGTTGAAATACTGTTTGCCGCCACTTCAGACTTGTTCAGGTGTCATCAGAGCTGTTCGTTGCCCTTCCGTCTGCCGATCTCACCCCTCCTTTCCCGTCTCCTTCCTCCTTCCCTGATACCTCTGTGGTCACGAACCAACAGGTAGTCTTGAGTCCCACTCCTGCCTGGGAAGGTAGAGTGTAAACTTGTCTGTACTCTTGGCACCCCGTCCAGACGTCCGTTTTATAGGCGAGTTATTTTGAATGTGGGTTTCTTTAGGTCGCTCAGGGTGGGAGTTTTCTTTGATTCGGTAAGTCGCATGTTTGCCCATGTTACGTTTTTTGAGTTCGTTTTAGTTTTTTGAGTTTTGTGTCCCCTACAGTGGGGTGTTCTGGTAGCGTGCGATGTAGTAACTGTGCTGGGTATGGGCACATGTTTATTGCATGCCCTTATCCTAAAGTAGAGTGTGACGCTCGCATCTGTTTTAGGTGTAATCGGCCAGGGCATTTATGTTTCTAGTGTCCGGGAAACTAAGAGTTACCTTTCTTAAGCGTGCGAAGAAGGGCAATACAGGAAACAATTACGCAGCATGCGCTGACGGCTTTGTCAACTTGCATTCTTTTGGGCAGGAAAACTTTTTATTCTGTTTGCTTTGTAACAATCCTATGTTGAAATCCCGATAAGTGATGCCTCGACAATGTCGGTCTGTGTGGCTAACGGAGGTGTCGTGCGTTGCATTTGATCGGTATATCGGAACGTGAAAATTTAGGGATATTCGTGGATGTATCACTTCTGGGTTTTAGGCGACTTTGTGGAGGACGTGATTTTAGGCTTGGATTTCCTCAGTCACGTCGTTGAAGTGCATGCTCGTCGGTTGAAAATCAAGTTCACTCCCGATGGTTTTTGTGATCTGACCTCGTGTTTGAGTCTAGTGTCAGCTCCCAGGGTTCGTGCTGCAATCGTAGAATCGCCATGAGCGCTGGTTCTGCTATCTGTATTGGATGAGTTTTATGATGTGATTACTAACCAAATCGGTAGATGTAATATTTTGCCTTACAGATTCGTCGTCACCGATGATGTTCCTGTCTGTTTGTCGTATTATACGTATAGCCCACCCAAGCTGGACATTCTGTGTGGTGTGGTCAATAAGTTGCTGAAATATGGTGTAATCTCTGCATCCACGTCCGATTATGCTTGTCCAGCCTTTCTGGTCAAGAAAGGTGGTGGTGGGTATCAGTTAGTAATCGATAGGTCTGAAATTAATAATAAAATTAATTTAGATCCTATTCCACCCCCGACCATGAATTCGGCTCTTCAACACCTAGGTAAAGCTACTATTTATTCTATCATTGATATAAATTCAAGTTTTCACCAGTGTTTATAGCCTCTCAATAGTCAGAAAAATACCGCTTTCTGTACCCAATGGTAGCAGTTTGAAATCAATTGCATCTCCATAGAGGTTTGTTTCGATACTAAGGCACTACCTCGAGTCCTAGAGCATATGTTGTCTGACATAAAGTTTAAGTTTGTGTACAATTATTTTGATGATATTGTTTACAGTAATTCCTTTAAAGAACATTTGGGTCATTTGCGAAAGGTTTTGGGTCGTTTGCGATGCGCTGGGCTCACTATCAACCCTTCAAAGGTCACGTGGGCTGCTTCGCCAGTTAAGTTCCTGGGATATATTGTTTCTATCAGGCAATTAATTATGGACCCAAATCAGGTAAGCCCTATTATAAATGTCCATGCCCTAAATCAGTTACGGGAGTTTCGCGGTTTAATGGCATCCTGGGATACAACGCTCAGTTTTTCCCACATTTTGCAGATGTAACTGGTCCCCTTAACAGGCTGAAGTATAAGGGTGTTTCCTTTGTTTGGGGTGAAGATCAAGACAGGAGTTCTAATGCCCTAAAGTCCGAATTAGCAGATTCTCCCGCCTTGCATTTGGCATATTTCAATCTTTAGTTCGTGCTGCATGTCGACCCTTCAATCGTGGCATTGTGGGCAGCTCTCTGTCAGTGGCGAGATGGCAAGGTGTCACCGGTTGCCTTTGCCAGTCAAGCTCTGTCGTAATCTGAACGGAAATTGAGCACCTTTGAGAAGAAGCCGCTCACTTGTGTTTGGGGGCCAAGTAAATTTTAAACTTTTCATAGCTCGGGGAAGTTTGATCTCTGTACTGACAACCAAGCCTTGTCCTGATTATTGGGACATTCTGACAATTTTGGGAAATTGGGGCATTGGGCCTTTCGGCTAATGAAGTTTCGCTTTGTGGTGAAGCATATTTTTGGTGCAAGCAACGTGTTAGGGGACGCATTGTCGTGTATATATTGCACCGAGGATTACGAGTGAGACCCCTTGGAGCTGTCAGCCTTTACCAAACATAGATCTTTTTATATTTGCTTACTAGATGCCCAGGAAGCCGACCCTGAATGTCGTGATCTTGTCACTCAGGTGCAACAATGTGATGATATTCAGTTTGATGTTATAGATGGGTTGTTGAATTACGTGGGACGCAGGAGGTCCCTACGCCATTTGGGGGTTCCTGTCAGTTGCTGTAATGAATTGTTTACATATTATCATGCTTCGCCGTTTGGTGGTCATTCGGATTGTGAAGGTTCATTGAGCAAAGTTAGTGCTAGATTTTTCTGGCCCCAAATGTATCATGATGTCAAGTCCTTTATGCAGTGCTGTGACCTGTGGCATCGGATGAAGGCGGTTCGGAATAGTAAAGTTGGCGTTTAATCTGTTGATCAGGTTAGCTATTGTTGGGAAACGTTGCACTGCGAAGTGTTCGGGCCGCTTGTTCGGTCTGTGAAGAGTAATTTATATATATCAATAGTTATGTGCGTCATTTTTATCGTATTGTGGAACATCAGGAGGACTTCTATAGTGCGTCTCCTTACTAAACCTGTTTGGTCGTCCTTTGGGGTGTCCGTAAATTTGATCACAGACAATACCGCTTATTTTTGTTCTGCCACCTGTAAGGATATGTGTTTCAGGTGGGCCACCAACCATTTTACTTCTAGCCCGTACTACTCATGTGGGAATCACGTTGCACGATTCAACTGTAACTTCAAAGAGACATTTGTCGCCTTGTTTCATTCGCAGCAATACAACTGTGACCAGAATTTGGACCTCATCAATCTTGGGTTCAACTCTACTGTCCATTGGACCACCAAGCATTCCTCGGTCGCGTCCTGCTGGAAAGAGATCTTGTGCATCCACTTCTCAACGTATGGAGAGTTCCGTCACCCTCCAGGCCTCTGACAGATGCTCAGCGGGAGTTGATGAGTGTGGAGGTGACAGGTAACTTAGCCGAGGCCTGAGATCAACTTCATGCTCGTGTCAATGCCCAGCGGGTTGCAGCAGATTTTGCTGTGGGTGACATGGTTTATTGTAAATCGTTTCAACTGCCTTCACATAGTAGTGATGTTGGTAGTAAATTGCTTTTGCCTTATGCTAGGCCTTTTCACGTTGTATGTTTGCTTGGACCTAATACGATTTTGTTAACAGAACCAAGTTCCAGCCGTGTTATACGTAAGGCACATGTATCCCATTTAAAACATGCTCCCGACATGCCAGATGATTGATGTATTAATTACAGATTGTTTGCATCAGACAACATTGGTGAGCTGAGTTTGCGGGGGTCCGTGATCATCTGGTCAACGCCGGCTTGTATGTAGGTGTAGCACTGGTGCACCTTATGTGGGATGTATGTGTTGTGTTGGTGTTTGTCGTGATTTGTATTTTGTGTGTTTTGCCGGGCCTGTGTGAGTTTCCTTGTGTTTGTTGGTGTTTTGGTTTTGGGTGGTGACGTGTTCTGTGGTGGATTTGTGTGGCCACTTAGTTTTATCAGGCGTGCCTTTCTTATTACTTTGATTTTAGTGTGCACATAAAATAATCAATTTGTTGAACTATTACACAGGATGTTTATAGATAGACCAGGTTTTATTAATGTTTTACACGGTGCCATTAATTTGTTTATATTCAATTAGGGTATTGTAATCTATTATTTATAGTACTGTAGTAATCTAGCGAGTATCAATTTGGTAATGTGCATTTTATTTTGCTTATGCAGGTATTCATGGGTGTATGTATGTGCTTTTATTTATGGCTGGTGCTATGTATTGTAATATTATCTTGTTTGTCGTCACTAGAAAGAACAATAACCAAAGATGTGTCTTTCATGGATGCATTATGTCTGGCAGGTTTTTTCCTTTGTTGTCCATTTGTTTTCACATCACCCTCTGGAGGGATGGCGCCTGGATTATTTCCTCTCCAATTTCCTACACTTAAGGGGCTTGATGGCTACCCTTCGAGAGCTTTGGTTTTCTCCGGGCAGTGCTGGAATGGTTTTGGGTGCCGAGTTGAGCGTCATCTTCTAGCATGACTGTTCTTCAATGCGAGGGTCCATGCTTTGAACCAGATGGCATCATTGAGATTGCCCTGCCTCCCCCTGAGGTCCGCCCCCTGAACTGTGATTTTGAGTGGGGGGGTTGTGCTGGGGTATAGTATAGACATAATTCTCCGTATTTGTATCGTCAGATTTAAATAAATGTGGATTTGTGCTCGCCAGTGTGAGACATCAGTGAACACTGCCTTGTGCGCCGTCTGGTGGAAATACTGTTTGCCGCCGCCCGTTTCTGACATGTTCGGGTGTCATCGGAGCAGATTGTTGCCCCTCACGTGTCTGTCAATCTCGCCCATCCTTGCCCCTCTCCTTCCTCCTTCCCTGATACCTCTGTGGTCACAATCCGACAGGTAGTCTGAGTCCTGCTTCCGCCTGGGAAAATTGAGTGTAAATTTGTCTGTCCTCTTGGCACCCCGTCTGCACGTCAGTTTTATAGGCGAGTTATTTTGAATGTGGGTTTCTTTGGGTCGCTCAGGGTGGAAGTTTTCTTTTAATTTGTTAAGTCTAATGATTACCCATGTTAGTTTTTTTTAGTTCCGTGCCTGATTTTTCTTCTTTCTTTGACCGGCCGATGAAGTGTCAATGGGGTAGGTATTTTAAAAATGTCATAGGAAAAGAACTAGTGTTTAACTAAATTATTTCTAATTCTTAATATGAGTTAATTCATACCCCTGGCTTATGGAACTGTCTGGGTTTAATTATTTAGCAACGTGGTACGAGACCTGGTTTGACGATTTGCAGTAACCCAATCGTTAGACGGGAAGATTCTGCTGCCCTTTTCCCGTCTCTTCCATACCTTGGTGGGTACATGTTCATACAAGAATCAATCATGTGTTTAATGTTTTAATTGCTGCCAAACATTTATCCTAAATGTAAGATAATTAGGTTTGAGTTATTTAATTGTCTTGAAGTAATTCATTTGTCTTTACCCTTTTCCTGCCAACTTTCTTGGAGGTATATGTGTGAAAACTGCAGTTGTATTTGTCCGAAATTTGGTGTTACGTATTAAAATTATAATAACTCAATACCAAAGAAAGTGCTTGAGCTGGAAATTATTCTACTGGCTATTGAAAGTTCCCTTAATCCATTGTAATATGTACATATAATTTTTTCTAAAAAAATTTATTTTTAAAAAACTTGAACAACAAATCTGAAAAAATTTCCGGGCCAATATGTTGGACTGGCATTTTTCGGAAAACAACGAACACCAATATTTCAGCTCACAGCACTAAGAAGGTTAAAGCTACTTTACCTAAATACATTTACCTTAATCTCATTTTTCCCAAGTTTGTTTACCATAAAAATCATAGTTCCCATCATAACTTATCATAAAAATTAGAGAGATGAATTGTTTGTACTAAAATTGTCTGTGCTAAAGTAATGTGTGCAAAAGTGATATGACAAAGTCGTTCATCCCACTTTTCAGAAAAAAAATTATAACACAAACCGTTTTTAATGCCACAGCACAGCTTTCCTTGACAATACAAAAATACACTCCATACCGCAACACAAAATAACTATATTATTCAGCAAATAATTAAAACCCAAAAAAATACAATATCCCTGCTAACGTACAGACATGCTTCTCAACTGACCTGATTCATGCATGTTTGAATCCAAAATAGTAATATTAAATGTAAAGAGTAGCCTAATACTGTACATGAATTGGTTAAGTCCCTTTAGAGTATCTATCAATACCTTTTAGTCTTTGAAATATTGTTCCAAAATTAGAGCAATGCTTATTTTACTGGGTATAACTCTCAAAGAGCATTTAAAAACTAGTAAGGTTGCAGTTTGAAACAAATATAACCATCCCACTTCCACAACCATATTTATGAACTAAAGTTGTTGATCGTGAGCCATTCAGAAATCCTGATCATATTAAAACTCTAATCTAAAGTTACCAAGAAAATTCCTTAAACTTAAAATGTTCCCAGAATCATAATTTAAAATGCAGGATTTCGCTTCCAGACCACCTGGTGAAAACATCACTAATAAGAACAAATTAAGCAAAGAAACAGAAAAATGCACCATAGCAAGAAAATTAATTTTGCATATCCAAACACTGCTCAGTTTATTTTTTTACTTTACACATCTACATTACAAAGTCAATCTTGTTATGTAACCATTATTCCTGTAATTTAAGAAAATATTAGGTATTAAATAACATTTTTAATACACCATAAATTAGAGTGCACAAATATAACATGTGCATAACAAGGGGGGTGGCTTTCTGGGTTCAAACCCCCTGCAAAATGTCAGTTTCCTTATCTAGGTATTATGTTTTACATTACATAGGGTACTAAAAAAACAACCAAAATATTAATGAAAGATTTTAATATGACATTTAGAGACGTCAAACATAGATGATATTTAAACATTTCTGTAACATAAGACTTCGAAACCCCTTCAAAAAAATATTCCTAGGTACGCCCATGAAATTAGAAATTATCGTGGAAAGAAATAATTTGGGAGCAAAAATAACACATTCTTAGTCATGTATCCTACCTTGTAGCTTGTCGTTTACTACTGGCATCATCCATATCTGGACTACTTGGAGGGTGAAGAGGTCCAGGAAGTGTCCGGGACTCACCCGGGGCAGCTGGGTCCCCCTCCAGGCCGGCAAACACTAATTATACGGGCAAAGATATTTAAAAATTTACCACCATCATAAAACTGTCAAGTTTATAAAGAAATCAATGTACTCTGCACACTAAAAGAGAGCACTTAAGAGACCAAACATTAACAAAAACCACTGTGCATGCACAATCTGCACACATTTCTACAGTTAAACTGGCAGCGAATCTAAGAAAGTGTGTATGTAAAACAACAGGATAATACCACCTAAATCACTGAATCCTAATTATTTTGGATGATGACCCATTTTGAAACGTGTGTAAGTAAAATTAAGGTTCTAGAAATGTAAACCTCTGGTTAGTAACTTGTGTGACGAGTATTTCATTTATATACCAGTACAGCAGTTACAGTGTACCAAAATTGACACTTTTGAACACAGTGTCACCCGACCAGCCAATGAACATCTGTTGATTACTTGAGTTCACAAATATTCTTGGAGGTTAGTCTACAGGTCCGTGAACCCATGAATGCTTCTTGTCTGTATGCATTACATACCTTGTCGGCAACCCCCTTAGAGGTCCATCGATTTTGTGCCACCTCCATACACAAATGCAGTCTAACTTGATGAACAGTTTCTCCTTTCGAAGAACTACAGTTTGTTAGCCCTACAATACCATTGAAAATGCCACACCAAGCCTAACAAAACCAGCAATCCTAACTTCACAAAAGAGAGACTGGGTAATGTGCAGTTGAAAGCAATAGAAAAAATCTGAAATTCCATCAAATGTAGCATTCTGGTTCAGGTTAAATTGTGAACACACACGCACACATGCACACAACCACGAACGTGCACATACACACGCACACATGCACGCAACCACGAACGTGCACATGCACACACACACATGCACACGTGCACACACATACCAGATGTTCAGAAACTATAGCATAATAAGCACACCACACGAATCCTGGGCTCAACTGGAGACAAAAATGTAAGAGACAACATGTTTTACCTGTAAAATGTGGCAACCCTCTTCACAGAGATATTTCCCTTCTTGTGCACCACATCAAGGCTGCTTTGGATTTTAACACGCAACCGTAAATGTGCAGGTCAGACAGTAGCAGTAAGATAAGCATGATATTTGTTGAGCACAATAACTACAGTGTTATATTGTCACACTCACTGTGCATGTAAAAGGCATGGTACAACACTGTGCTACATACACTTTAGTATTCAATTTAGCCCAAGATTTACACAGTATGCTTTTTATGCAGTTGTTTGTGGACATTATAGATACACACACTACATTTTTTGGGGTACCCCGATCTGTCCCTCTGCACTGATTTGTCTCTGCCCTCAATTTTTTTTGTCAGAAACCTTAGTGGATGCATGCGAAACAATTCACCACAGTTTCATCGCATTCGGATAAATTGTTTAGGAATGCATGTGTTACATAGGCCTACATTAATTTTTATACACATAATAAAATACCAAAAATAAATGGCAGATTTCCTTTTACAAACATGTTTACTTTAGTAAGTGTACATTTTTTAAAGGGTTTTAGAGTTTCAAGGCACACAGGTTTGAGGGCCTGTACACAGTGGAAAGTTTGTATTTGATACCCTATTGCTCGTAAGAACACTTCAAGATGAAGTATTTTATGTCAGATGTTACGGCCATAGCTTTTCAAGAGAATCTAATTTTGAAGCAATTGATTTGTGTGATTTTTTGATAATTAATATTTTGATATTCGAGTGCCATAATTTACTAAATAAGAAAGACAACATAGTGCACCTGTATATAATTGAAACTGTGGGTGCAAATTTAACTTTTAATTTTAGTTTCATTAATGCATACATAATTCTACAATTTTAAATTTTATACATTGTCCTGACATTTAGCCACATATGAAGCTTTTTAAACTACTATACAATGTAGACCTAATAACATATCTACTATACTGACTTTCAGCAGAAGCACATGAATTACTTTGCAAGACTGATAAACAAGTGGGGTGTGTAAACTGTCCGTGAGTAAGCAGGCGTACCGCGGCAGGACCTTTAACCATGGGACTTACCTGCCTCCGGGACGACGTATGCAGTCTCTTTCATCCGACTCTCCCCACCTCATAGTGGTGCAATGTCGGAAATCAACGCTGCACAAATGGTTGAGTATCTATAGTAGGCGAAACTGAAGTAGGACAGTATGATGACCCAACAGTAAGGGTGTTGATCCCCTGGACGGGAGGGCACGAAGGTGCCTAGGTAGGGAGTTGCGTCGGAGGTTGGGCAATGGGCAAGGATAAGAGTGAGATGAGAGCACAGGTAGAGGAGGGGGAGATAAGGAATGAGGTCCTGCCAGGTGACTGTGAGGTCAGATGTATTATGGCGTGGCCATTTAGATGTGTGCCCCATCTGGCAGCGGCAATGACTTCCTTCTGGATCCAATATACCCAAGTCTCAAGGTTCCTAACATCGAGTGCCTTCAGAACAAGCTTTGCAAACTCTTGCCTGGCCTCCAACTTCTTGTCTGAGCATTTCAGCACAGCTTGGTTCTAGCTCTAATTAGAGTAGTGAGAGATGTACTGTTGAATTCTTGACGTAAGCCGGTATCCTGGGATCGCCGTTACGGCGTGAAAGGCTGTGGTGCAGCGGAGCTCAATGTTGGCGCTGGGTTGGCGAACTTGTAGAGGAACACTGGAAATGCACCTCAACAAGACCCTAAGCCTGTTTACAACATTCCCAGTCAAAGGCAAATATCCTGTCACTGTTCAGGAAGTGTCATTAAAAGTCAAGGAAGTGCATGTCCAGTGCCTCCTCCCAGAAGTTAAAATGAATTAAGGCCATCAGAAAATCAATCTCCCGGGGCGATCTGAAAGGATGCAGGGCCACTAGAGTCTTAAGGGATTATTCCTTAGTTTTTTTCAGACAGTAACTCAAATATTTTTTTACCAAAATCTTTGAAAACATTTAAGACAATGTTAAGTCACAAGATGCACAATACTGTGGATATGATTCTAAAAATAATGTACCATTCGTCATTAAAAAAAAATTGCTTCCTTCTGGCTTACTTTCACGACAAAAAATGTGGTGCTTTGGGTGACCAAATCTAAAAAACTGTTCAGTATATTTCTACAAAAAGAATTTAGCTAGAAATTATGACATATTAGTGTCAAAACTGTGAAGCAAAATTTTGATATGAGTATTTGGTAGCAATAAAAAATATTTTCGAAATTACTGCAATACTAAGGAACATGCCCTTAAAGAAGGGTGTAAGAGAGCAGGAAAGCCAACAATTGGGATGAAAGGTTGAAGTAAGTGTTAAAACTATTGTTGAAGATAGTGGGTTGTTTAATGCCTTAAACATCATTAGGGAAGGATGTGAGAAAGATGGCAATAGGGCACTATATCCCATGGGAAGAGTTGGTTTGCATCTCAAGGTCTCTGGAACTGGCATGTAGGCGGCGTAGGGCGCTTCTGGAAGGGGGCCGGCAGTCGCTGGTCTTCCAATCCTGGAACTGATACTACAGGTGAAGTAGAGAAATCTACTGTTGCAGACACTGAAACCATCAATTACAATTGTTTTCATGATAGTCAATAGCGCTTGCTGAGAGAGCAAACTTCAGCTTCAACTCAACTCACACAAACTGCTCTGTAGCATGAGCAGTACCCAACACATTCATTCAGGTCTGTTGCCATTATCTCGTGCCCATATGTAGCCTCCTTTACCTATGTAAGTTTATGATTTGGCCTGTACATTCTTGGCATGTCGGAATCTTGATGCTGCTCTTCTGCGAATTTCTGGCATTCAAGAGTGGCAGAGAACGCTTGCACCACATCTTAGTTTATCTCAGCCTGCAAAGAGTTTTCACGTGGAATGGCTTTGTCCCAGTCATCTAGAATGAAATCTTCTGGTTTTCGGCTTGTAGTGGCTCTGGACAGTGCGTCAAACAACTCATTGTTTTTCCCAGGGCAGTGTTCAATGGTGAAGGTGAATTCTTGCAGCATAAGTGCCCACCTACCTAACTTTGAGTTTGTTGCACTCTCCTTCTGTAACCAAGTAACGGCTTGGTTTTCAGTGCAAAGGACGAAAGGGGCATCCTCCAGGTAATAGCAGAATTTCTTCAAAGCCCAAATTACTGCAAGGCATTCTTCCTCATTGCTATGGTATCTGGTTTCTGGCCCCGTTAGTTGGGTACTGGCGTAGGAAATAACCTTCTTTTCCCCATTTTACCTTTGCTGATACAGTACCACCCCTAAGTCATGTTTGCTGGCGTCTATTACAAGGAGTAATTGTCTGGTGATATCTGGTCAATGTAGCACGGCAGGTACTTGAAAGGTAGCCTTGATGCATGGAAAAGCTTGAGCAGGTTCTGGCATCCACTTCCAAAACTTTGTTCCTTACCTTGGAGCAGGTCGTTAAGTGGTTTCATAGGTTCTGCAACGTTTGGGACATAGTCTTGCAACTAATTGCATAGCCCCAAGGAAAGTCTCAGCTGCTTGGGGTTTTGTGATGGCTGAGCCTCTTGAATGGCTCAGATATTCTCCTCCTCGGAATACTTTCCCATAAGGGTTATCCAGTAGCCCAGGAAATGCACTTCAGTAGCTATAAAATGACATTTGTCGAGTCTGCAGGTGAGCTTGTTGATTTCAAATCGTTCTAAAATCAGCTGTATGTGATGTAGGTGCTCTTCCCATGTGTTGAAGAAAATAATCACGTCATAGAGATAGGCATGGCAAAAGCTTCCAAGGTATCCTATGAGCATTACAGCGGACGTCACTCATTGAAAGGTAACTGGAGTATTTTCAACCCCAAATGGAATTATGGTAAAATTTCCACGTCTCTCTGTTGGGGGCAGTGAATGCTCTGCACTGGCTTGTATTCACCAGACTTAAATTGGTCCTTGCTATTCTTGCTTCGACCTATAATTGCTTGGATTAAAAGATATTATAATTTTTACGAAAATGGTACTCTAGGTAGTGTCAGGACTTTGACAAGTGGAATTTGCTTGGCAGAGATGGTGGCATTGGCAGAGACGGTGGCATTGGCAGAGACTGTGGCATTGGCAGAGACGGTGGCATTGGCAGTGCACTTGTCTTCCTCTTGAACCTGGCCGGTGCTGTCTCTTTGCTAGATACCCAAGCGGAGCGTTTCTCCTCAGCCACATATTTTTCCCCGACTCTTGCATGGTGCACAAGGTCTTCAATTGAGGCAAAAAGTTCCTGAGGTGGTGCTTAACTTTTGGTTGTAACCCCATGGGTAACAACTTGAGAAAATCAGTGTACACGAATGAAAAAATCTCCAAAAAATATTTGAAGTCATGAAAAATCTTTATAAATCACAAAAAATTCCTTAAAAATAACCAAAAATCTTTGAAAATCACCAAAAAATTATTGAAACTCTCAGAAAAATCTTTGTAAATCACAAAAAAAGAATCTTCAAAAAACCAAAAGGTCTTTAAAAATCTCAAAAAAAATCCATATAAATCACAAAATATCTAAAAATCTGATAATTAATATTTGTGAATCCCAAAAAAAAATCTTCAGAAATCACAAAAAATCTTTAAAAATCATAAAAAAATTTGCAAATCGCAAAAAAACATTGCAAATCACAAAAAAAATCATTAAAATTCTGAGAAAAAACATTGAAAATCTGAGACAATCACAAAATCAGACAATTCTTTGTAAATCTCCAAAAAAATCATTCAAAATCGCAAAGAATCTTTCAAAAAAAATTTTCCAAAATCCAAGAAATTATTAAAAATCACAAAAAAATTTGTAAACAAAAAAAATACTTATAAATCACAAAAAACCCTGGAAATTATCAAAATATCTGAGAAAAATCTTTGTAAAATAAAAAAAACTTTCAAAATCACAAAGAATCTTCAAAAATCACACACATGTTTGTAAATCAAAAATAGGTCTTGAAAATGGCTAAAACACTCTGAAAAACACACCAAAACATTTGAATTCCCAGAAAAATATTTGTAAATCCAGCAAATCGCATTAAACATTTTGCCAATCCTATAAAAATTTTTCAAAATCACAAAAAATTATTCAAATTTCCCCCTAAAATATTCCTTGAAATCAGCAAAAAAATAAAATACTTTGGAAATTCCCGAGTCTAGATAGCCTCTACAAAATCCCAGAAAATCAAAAAAATCCTCAAAAATAACAAAAAAAATTTCTACATTTCTCAAAATCTCAAAAAATCTTCATTGAAAATTCTATAAAATTAATTAAATAATGTTATTGACATTTTTAGTAACTACTACATCAAGGGCACAGGATAAAAGAATGATGTCATATTTCCATAGTCTGACATAACTCTAACTACAGTGCAATAGTAATGAAGGCCATAATTATTAATAGTATAAGCTTATAAATACTACAAGTATGTAGTATACAGGCTTTAAATTGGTAATATTTGTAACCTTTATAAAACATGTTAACACTAAAAATTTATTATCTCACAATCTTGACAGTATGACATTACCTGCTTTTCCCCATGTGCCCTTCAAATACTGCCAATTGGTTCCAATATTCACTATCATTAAATTTGCTTCTTAGGTAGTGTTAAAATGCCACTAAAAAGTTAAGGAAATACGGAGAAATTTGCACAGGGGCCGAGATAAATGAATGTTCACAGACTCGTGTTCAGCGAACATTATATCATACTTGACTATAATTCGGGTGTGTGCCCAACATCGTGCTATGGGATACCTTTGTTTGGACACTGCCTGACATGTTCGAGGCAATTTGTCTTCCTGATTCGATCAAAGATACCGACCGTACAACCAATGTTCAGTGTGGATAGGTATGGCCAGTGAAAACAGCTACAGTACTTGCACAGCATGTGTTAGTCAAACTTGTTATGTCACCATACATCCACAGCCATTACAATAAAGAGCAGCTATCATCCAGATATTTTCCCACAAATTTTCTGTAATCATGTTTTCTGTCTCATTTCTTTTTACTGTTTAAACATTAATACCACTTACAGCATGAGATCAAAGTACAGAGGGAAACTACAGGGTAACATTATCCAGAGTATATCTTATCTTAATACCTTCATAAAGTTCTCTGTATGAAATCACGGCAATGCAGTATTGTGAAACAGGGTAGCAATGGTACATGAATGTAGCCAATTTTCCCACATACGGCCCGTTTCACCAAAACTACACGGAATTAAGTCTAGCCATGTAAAAGTTTTATTAGAAGTTGTGGATTCTCACCACGATTGTACAGATTTCTTTTTACGCTGAAGTTAATTTATAATCAGAAAATTTTACGAGAAAATGTGGTTGATTTACATAGAAAAATTGAAAGGAAATGTTGTTTTAGCAACAAAATTCATAGAAAAAATTGTATATTAGCATATCTTAAATCAAAACGGTAGCATATCCTATGTCAAACAAAATTCATCTCAATATTTTTCTTTTCTTTTTTGCTAGAATTCGATCTGTAAAGTTGTGTAAAAATTTTGTATTAAAAATGGCATACCTTACAAACAAACGTGTGAATATAAAATTGAAGAGCACTATCAAACGAAAAGAAAGCCCTTTCACTTTCTACTAATTTAGTTATTTCTCGTTTATACTAACCGGTACATTCCTTCTTTATTATTAGACCTATCAATGAAATTGCATAGTTGCTACGACTCATATCCTGCTGTTTTGTGGGTTTTAATTGCCTACATAGTTTTTACACACACTTTTAGCACAGTTTTGGAAATAGATGCAATCAGTGAGTTAATATTGACTGACAATTGTTACCATTGCTGCCCAGTCACTTTTGGATTTAATGCACGCTTCTTTAAGCCCCTGAGATGCATTAGGTCTCACCCTGCTATCAGACCCACATAGTGAATTTGGGTGAATGATTGGGAATTTGGAGCTGCACAGGTAATGACGGGCAGAAGAAATTGAACACTTTCAAGTAAACATACCCACCTGTGACTTCATCACAACACAGTTTCAGCTTTTGAAAATATGGGTTGGTATCAACTGCAATTGAAACCAATAATTGGTTTATGTGTAGGCCTATGTGCTGCATGTGTGCGGTGTGTAAATTGTTTTTATGTTCTCACATCTGTTTTATGCATCTGGATGTGATCTAGCAGACTCACAGGAGAATGTGTTATTTCTTTCGCCTTATTATTGTTGTTGTCCCCTATCTCACTCAACTCATTCCCCGTTGGCCAGTTATGCTCATCTTTCTTTCCATCCAATCAGTAAAATTTGAACCTAACATCCTGTATTCTTGTCTTTTGCTTATCTCTCTCATTCAATTTATTTCCACCTGCAAGAACTGGAAACAGATTCTCTCTTTGTTCACCTTGAGGTTATAAAAGTATTTCTAAAGAAATAAATACCAATAATAATATCCACTGGCAGTCTCAGACAGATTTTGACCACGGGAAAAATTAACACTCTACTTAGCAGCCAAGAGACATGTTCAGCGTAACAAGTAGTAGAATAATACAAATAAGCTTTGAGTAGATGTGGGATTTGTGTATTCATAAATTATATTTTGTGTATCAAAGAATGCAAAAGTGCTTTAGCAGAGTGTCTAATAGTCTTGAAAGTCATTGAAGTAAAAAAAACACACATACAAAAGTCATGTAATTGTTTATAATGTCCCTAAAAAGTCACAAATTCACTTAGCATTTGTGAACATGGAAAAAAAATTTTTTTCCAAATTCATCTCTTGCCGACTTTATTTTCCGTTTTAAAGATAAATTCAAAAAGCTAACACAAAAAAACCACATTTCTGGAATGAAGAAAAAATGTCCACATTGGTATTCAGATCGAGTGTTTAATCCAGTAGACATCCTGTTTTGTCAAATCTTGTTCTTGTTTGTATTTTCCAAATTCTCTGCTGTAGTTTTGTGTGCTCCATATGTAAATCAACACAATCTTTAAAAGCTTAAACCTCCGCTTAAACAGTTCTACAGTACCACCGTTTCGTCGTAAAACAGCTTTACTGTATTTGTGTATGCTAATCACGTGAATAAAAAACTGCAAGAACTGTATAAAAATGTAAACAATTCTACTATGAACATTATGAAAATATGAACAATTATTAACAACAGATAAAATAGCTGAGAGTTAATAAGTGTAAGTAATTATTAGAGAATCTGGAAAATTGCAAGAAAAGTTGACTGCTAGACTTCAGTGTGCTCTGATGAGAACTGTACATCTTTAATACATGTGAGATTCATCAGAAAATTATACGTAGGTATCAGATATTGTGATGTATAATTATAAAATGTGAAACATACGTTTTTGGTGATAAGTTTATCCATTTTATTCCGTGATTTCCCTGTACTTCTAACAATATGCATTCCAAACTATTCTTGCAAATATAGGAAAACAAAAATGTATTTTAAAAAAATTATAAAATTACAGCCAAAATGACTGCTAACAATAAACTCTTTCTTTGATAAACATGCACTGCAAGTACACGGCAAGAAGTTGGACATAGTCGTTTGAAATATAAAAAATACAGTTTTATGTAACATTAATTAAAACACATTTCAATGACATCTTTTCTTATAAAAATTTCTGATAGTAATATGAATTATTTTTCTGTAGAAAATTGAGAATCTAATAAATGAAATAAATTTTAGAAAATTCTAATAATCTTTCATACTAATAAAAAAGTTAGATAATTATTAAAACTCAATGAAATTCATAGATAAAAATTTATAAGCATAAAAACATTTTTGTTAATCATTAGGAGTATCAGAGAATAAAAAACCACTTTTCAAAACCTGACAAAAATTTTTGATACTTCTCAAGGGTGTTGAAAAACTTTTCCAAATTAATTAAAATTATTAAAATCTTAGAAATTAAGAAAATCTATGAAAATCCCTTAAATTGCAAACAATAATTTCAAATTCACAAAAACCTTTCAAAAATCAAAAGGAATTTAAACACGACGTTACCAACATAACTGATAAGACTACTTTCCTCAAATAAAATAGAGTGCAAATTAACAATGAAAGTTAAAATCATTTACACAAACCTAAGAATAATAAATAACATTATTAATTTATATATGTGTTAAAGGAAATGTACTATTTATAAGTCAGATTACTAAGAAATTTAAATGTACCAAGTTTGATAAAATTAGAGATCTAATTTTCTGAGAATTCAATCTATCCTAAAGATAAAAACGGTCACCAATTTCAAAATATTACCAAAAAAGGATCAAGAAACTACACAATAGTCCAGCCAACTAATGAAGTAGAATATGCGTACCAAGATTAATGAAATTCAGAAAAATGTTCTTAAATATGTCATATTATGCTAAAATAGAAAAATGGCTGCCATTATAAAAATTAGCACATTACTACTGAAATACACAAAATTCAAGCCAGTATGCTAGGTAGAATATGCGTACTAAGTTTAATATATATAGAGAATAAAATTTCCTCAGATATGTAAAATTATTATAAATATAAAAAATTTACTACCTTTAAAAAATATTAATATAAATTGAATAAAAAATGCAATCAAAAGTCAAGCAAATTTCCAAGCTGTAAATGTAAACCAAGATTAAATTGAAAAAAAAAATTTCTCAGATACCAAACTAAAATAATGGGTGCAATTATGGAAAAATTAATATAATATTAATAAACTTTACAAAATACAAGTCAGTGAACCAAGTTGTACATGTGTATTAAATTTTATGAAATTCTGTGTGCTAAAAAAGTACTAAAAAAAATTTTAATGGCCATCATTTTTTATGTATGAGCACAGGATGAACGAAATAAATGAAAACGTCTGTTTTGTACTAAACTGAAATATGGCCCCCTTTTTGAAAATATGAACACAGGATGAACGAAATACATAAAAGTTAAGTCAACTTTGTACGTAGTATATGGAAACAAAAATTTATAAAATTCTGAAAAATATTTTCTAATATACGTACGTACCTTATGCTAAAAATATGAAAATGGCAGCCATTTTAAATATGAACACTGGACGAACCAAATACACAGAGGTCAAGTCAGCTATGTATGTCGTATACGAAAACAAAGTTAGGAGATATTCTCAAAAATAATTCCTAAGATATGTAATACTATGCTGAAAATTTAAAATGGCCATCATTTTGAAAATATGAACACACAATGAATGAAACATAGGTCAAGTGGCATTTTGTGTAGTAAATGTGTATCATATTTGATAAAATTCTAAAATATGGTTCCTTAGATATTTAGTTTGATTGAAAAATGTTAAAATGGCTGCACATTTTGAAAATATGAAAATGCTGTAAACTAAATACATAGAAGTAAAGTCAGGTTGCTAAGTACTATACGTGTACAGTTTTTATGAAATTCGGTCCACTGGTTCAAAAGTTTTTAGGGGACGGACAGACGGACGGACGGACAGATGTGAGTGTGCGCACGCACCAACACACACACACACACACACACACACACACAGAAATGTGATCTTATAAGCCTACTTTTTCCTTTGGAAAGTAGGGTAAAAATCTTGAGTACACCTTAAATAAAAAAAAATCCAATAACATTTAAAATCTTCCTTAATTCATTTTTAATCCCAAAAATAATGTAAAAATCAGAAAATACCTTTGAAAAATTTAAGAAAATCTTTGAATATTCCACGAATATCTCAGAAAATCTAAACAAATCTTCAAATGTTGGAAAATCTATAAAAATCAAATTCTCTCTAATAATCGGAAATAAATTGTAAAATAAAAAATTCAAATATCGTAACAATCTAAAAAATACTTATAAAATTATAAAAAAATAATAAATGAAAAATCAACAAAAATTTCAGAAAAACTATGAAAATACTTTCAAACATTTCAAAAAATTGCAAAAAAATCTTTGAAAATCTGCAAATTATTTAAAATCCCTAAAACAATCATTTGCAAACCGAACAATCTTAAAAATCATTGAAAACCCCAGCAAAATGTCAGAAAATAACATAAAAATTCTGAAAATATCCTACAAATGTTTATATATGAGATACAAATATTTGTAAATCATATAAAAATCTCTTAAAACTGAAAAATCCCTCAGATCCCCAAAAAAATTCCTTAAAATCTCAAAAAAATCTTTCCAAATCATTGAAAATCCCAAAAAAATCTCTCTAAATCTTTGTAAAAAATCTTTTAAAATAAAGTAAAAATTGTTGTAAATCAAATAAAAATCTTAATAAATCAAATGAGATCTTTGAAAATATCAACAAATCTTTCAAAATCACAAAAAATCTTTCGAGATTTTGTATCAGTGTACACATTTTAAAACAGTTGTTGCCCCCTCATTGTAACCTCAAAATGATCATCTCGACGGCCTCCTCTTCTGTGTGGTTCGGATTAACAACTCTGCTTCCTCCCCGGGTTTCTGGTATTGGATGTGTAGTTCTTCGGTCAACCAACCCATGTGCTTGGAGCCGAGTGGAAAATTGGTACCAGGTGACAATGAATTCGCCATACTTCTTCCACCATTTCTGGGCTTCCCCTTCTAGCCATAACTAGGCCTTTGACAGCCATGCAGAGATAGGCAATTTGGTGAGCCTGAACTCTTGTTCCAGGCAGCAACGAATTTCTGAGGGTCTTCATGCAGTTTCCATGCGTATTCTGTTAGCTAGGTTTGGATGATAGACTGCAAGCCTTTGTCTTGTGAATGAGTTATCCAAGGTAGCTTCCCATTGGACACCCTCTCTGCAGGTGTGTCAATGGAAGTAAAGTCCTCTCATATTTCTTGGGTGGTCTGACCATCCCAGGCATACATGGCGGAAGTTCTGTCGAGAAATGGAATAGGTGCTCCTGTGGAGGCCTTGGCGGAGACATTCGGGGTGGTCGCATCTCTCATCTTATGCTGCAGGTACGGCATAGATATTCAAGACCTTATGTGTCTCAGTCCTCTTCTGCCCAGCCTAGGCATGTTTAGTGGTACGAGCACCTGCAGTGGGCACATTCTATGTGACATTCTTTTCCAGGGCAGTCTGGTGTATTACAGTCATTGACGACTACCATCTTGGCGGTATCAGGATTGTAGAATGCTTGCTGATTTTTCTCTACAGTTCTCCAAGTGGTAGGTGTGTTCTCAGGGGTTTCCCTGGGTCCTTATATAGTGCCGTATCACAGATTTTTGATGTCTTCAAAACTTAGCCCTGCAAACTGCGCAAAATCACTTGACGCAGGTGGGATGTGCAGTCTGTAGGCAAGGATGCAGGTGTAGCGCGGCAGTACTCGTAACTCTATGGACGGACCTGTCTCCAGGACAACTTCTGCCATCTCCTTCGTTGGACTCTCACCACCACACGGTGGTGTAGCATGGAAAACTAGTGCTGCACCGGAGGTTGAGTGTCTGTAATAGGCGAAACTGAAATAGGACAGGATGATACAACAATGGGGTGTTGATCCCCACTGGAGAGCATGAAGGTGCTAGGGTAGGGAGTTGCATCGGAGAAAGGGAAACGGGCAAGGATGGGGGTAAGACGGAAGCCGTGGTAGAGGAAGGGTTGAGAAGAAATGAGGTTCTGCTGGGTAACTGTAAGGCTAAACATACTATGGTGTGACCGTTGAAAGGCGTGCCACGTCAGGCAGTGGCGGAGACCTCTCTCTGGATGCAATACACCCCAGTCTCAGGGATCTTAACCTCACGTGCCTTCAGAACAAGCTTTGCAAACTCTTTCCTGGCGTTCAGCTTCCTGCCTGAGAATTTCAGCATAGCCTGGTCCTAGCTCTGACGAGAGTAGTGATGGAAGTACTGTTTAGCTGGTCACATAAACTGTTATCCCTTGGGATTGCCAGTATGGCATGAAAAACAGCTGTGTGGTGGAGCTTATTGTTGGTGCTGGGTTGGCGAACTTGTAGAAGAGCGTTTAGTGCACCTCAATACGTCCCTAAGCCTGTTTATAACTTTCTCAGTCAAAGGCAAATATCCAGACACTATTCGAGAAGTGCACAACGAAGGTGCCGCCCCAGAGAATGTTATTAACAGTCAAGGAAGTGCGTGGTCTGCACTTCCTCCCAGACGTTAAAATGAATCAAGGCCGTACGAAAATCAATCTTTCAGTGCGATCCGAAAGGAGAGGATGCTGAGCCTCTGGAGCCTAAAGGGTGAAAGAGAGGAAAACCAACAATAAGTACAGATTGAAATGGTTAAGTATTGTTGAGGACAGTGTGTTGTTTTAATGGCATAAGCCACAACCCTGTAACTAGGAAGCCTGAAGGGCGTGTGAGAATAACAGCCGTAGAGCACGAGTTCTCGTGGGGTGAGTCGACAGTATAGGTCTCTGCGTCTCTGGAACTAGCTTGTAGGTGGCATGGCAAAACAACTGGCTGCGAAGGGTGCTCACGGTCGTGAGGAGTGCTTCTGCAAGGGGCCGACGGTCGCTGGTCTTCCAAACCTTGAGCTGATGCTCAAGGTGTAATAAAGAAATCTACTGTTGCAGACACTGAAACCAGCAATTACAATTGGTTTCGCAATAGTCTGGAGCTCTTGCTGTGGGAGAAAACTTCAACTTCAAGTTAATTGAACTGCCGGCGACTAGCGCTCCCTTTTTTATACCTTCTTCAGCGTGACCCGCAGTGATTGGTCGGCCGCTCGCCTAATGAGAGGCGGCTGAGAAGCCGCGCAAGGGTGAGGGGTGATTCCTTCGTCTCCTATTGTCTTCCGCTGCACTGTGGGTGATGTGCTTACAGGTGGAAAGACATCTTGTCGAAAACTTGTACAAAATTCCTTGCCCTCAGTTTGGGAAGCAAAGGGATAGCAAAGGAACAATTCGTCACATCAGAGTAGAGTGCACTGACATGTGTGGGAATAAACTAGGGTCAGCGAGATTAACGTAAGGTGTGGAAATATGGAACAGGCAGGATGAGGTGGCAGCTTCACAGCACTGGACGCTGCGAGCAGCGTCAACACTTTTAAGTAGTATAGAGAGAGTTTTCTTCTAACTTCTTGAGGAACGTTAGAATAACTTTAAAATTTACATTATCCTATCATTTAATTTAAATTAAGGTATCCATCTTGAGTAAAAATTAAAATGTATCACAGTGCGTTCTAAAATATTCCTCATGTACCACTCTATGATTTTACTTACTGCACATGTTACTTATTTTCACAGTAAGTAAGTTGTTACAAAATATACATTGTTTTTCAGCTGTATTTGTTACGACTACTTTAGATTAATTTTCAAACATCCAAGTAGTTTCTGTTCATGTACGCAACTAGGCCATCCTTGAACTTTTTCAAACAACCGGAATCTCACAGTAGTTAAACTGTAAGTATCTCTAAAAAATTTCATATTTTACAACATTTTGAAAGTCTGTAGAAACAAGCAGGTGCCCACTGTAATTCACTGTAAAATCATCATCTATAATATATAATTTATGTACCTAAAATGGGAAAATCGAAAATTATCTACAATATACAAGAATCAGTAATTTATGTTTTTAAGAAAATCATGATTATTGTGTTACATGATGGAACATTCAATTAAATTTTATCATAAATACCTAGCCAAGTTCATCAGACATCTACGGTGAGTCGATGTATCGAAATAGGAAGAAAATTGCCCGACCTCCAGCTATAACTAAGAGTAGGCATTAAAAATTTTGTAGGCTGAGTACTTCATTACTCCTTACATCGACATGTATATACTTTTAAGTGAGTGCCTGCAAACAAACAATATAATTTGTGCTGGACTGTTCAAAAATCCAGTTATGAAATAGTTATACGTTATATGTATATTATAAGTTATAATAGTTAAAAGAATTTTATTCAAAAGTACAATTTCATGACACAAAAAAATTACATCAACATTGTGATGTGATGAAAAAATTCTTTATTATGCCACAAAATATTCAGTTCACCACTGGAAACACCAACAGATATTTGTTGCTGATGTACAAGACAAAATAATACATGTGTGTGTTACATTACAAGTTACAAAGCCTTTTTTTTACATATTATGTATAGTACAATTATTAACTGCTGCTGATTAATCATAACTGTTCCTTTTGTACTCTTTGAAACATTACCGTAACTTGAAATTTGAACTACGGAAGAGGGGTTCTGTTGCACAAAAAGACCACTTTCACTTAAGTTTAAAATAAAGGATTAAATCTTCCTTTTTTATGCCAAAATTAGGTTCGTGAATGTAGTCTAAGCATTAAACAGCACAACCTCAGTATCATTTGTACACATGACCTAACATTTAGGACACTGCTATTTGTTGTGAAGCAAAACTTGATGTTAAATTGCACAAAAAATTACAATATTCTGTTTAAAATTGAGACCCTATTTATAATTTGTAGACAGATACAAAGTAAATATTAAATCATAAACAATATAAAATATTAACAATTTATAGAATATTGTTTTCCAATTACTTAAACCTAATTAAATACTGTGTTAGTTTCTGCATTGGTTGACTGCCTATTCTTTAACATACCATTCCTATGCCTTGCCCTGATATATAAGTTCAGTGGCCTTGAAAATATTAATTATCTCTGGGATAACCTTGTTCCTAAACTAGGCAATGCAGAGCTCCCAAGGAGTACGGCAGTGTAGTAATAAAATATAATACAGTTTTCCAACCTATATGGACAAAGTGTTTTCAACAATTTCATATTTGCAGAGTGTACAACTGTGGTGTTGTGAAAGGAAGAGACTGATATGATGGTGTAAGAGCATTAGAGGCAGTTGGTCGATTATTAACCATTATATCTGAAGTTTCCGATGCCAATGCCATACCCCAAACCACTGGACCTAGAAGTATGAAAAGTTTAATGTGGCCTCTGCTTGTGGCGTACACACCCACTATGAAGTGAAAAGGGGTGAAATGTATTTTTCCAACATCCTAGATTATTCATAAACCTGGTGAGGTATTGATGTGCTTTGGGGTGAAAAGTAAAAAATGTTTTTTCGCCATGTACTCAATAGGCCTATTTCATTAAGATGATAAGCTATACAAGCAAATATATAAAAAGTGATTAAGGTTTTTTAGAATTTCTTAAAGGCATGAACAGCTAGAAAATATGTTTTCCAGATGTCATCGTTCAGTCAACAATTACCAAAATTATGAGTCATTAATATGCTCTTTGCATGTTTATACTATACCGTGTATACTACATTAGCACTTCACTAAAAAGATGAAATGAAAAGGCCAAATATAGCATTGCTAAAAGACTAAATTTTGCTTGTACAGTCCCTTGCACATGTAGAATCAATTTTTAAATTTAATTTGCAAAGTTTTTATATAATAAGACATTATAGACATTATGCGTGTATCAGTATTTCAAAACTATATAAGTTGCTTACTTCTAAGGCCTGGATGATACTGGCAGAACGTCCAGTTCCTCTGCATTTGCTTTCCTGAGGCCTCTCAACTTTACTCTCAACTAGTGTTTTCAAACAGTTAACTTCGCATGTACAGATTACATATGTACCACTACCTTAACATAACGTAGTCCTACTGTTCACATGATTTTGTATTCCTGCAGAATACAGAAAATTTTATTTTAATGACTGAGGATTAGTACATTGTGTACTTGGCTTTGTAGAAAAAAATAAAAATAAAATGTCACAACTAAAGAGACACTACTAGCTAGTTTGAAATTATCAAAAGGAAACACACTGCAAACCAATACAAAGATTTGGTGCTATCACCAAACACCTGCCTTCCTAGAAACGGTTTAAGATTTACATTTAGCCAAGCGGCAGCTGTTGCCAGATAGCTATTGCAGGTCAGTGTTGAAGATCTTATCACACTTTGGGAAATTCTCTTGTATTAGGAGAGCGAGCATTTTGGCAGGACTGGACAAACACTTCGCAAGTCTGAAATAAATGTAATTAATGAGAAATAGTTGTTAAGCTCGGCACATCAAAAGACAGGAGAAAGAGTACAGCAGTTTGTATGCAGGGATCTGGATTTAACAGCAACATGTGATTATGGATTGTTCGATACGAAAATGTTACAAAATAATATCGTAGTAGGGGTGGTAGATCATCATCCATGAAGGCAGTTGTTGTCTGATCCTAAACTTACCCTGCTATTAGTACATATAGAGGATACAAAGCCACTAAATACCAGCTGCAGCAAATGGAAGCTCTTAACACGGCTGATGAAACTATGGACTGGACTGCCAACAAACCAGGAAGGTGAAATGAGAAGGAAAACAAAAACAGAGGACAACCAAGTACACTGGTTCACTGTCTCTAATGTCCATACAAGAAGGAACTATGTCCAACCTATGGCAAAAAGTGCCGGAAATGCAACAAATTGAATTACTTTGCCACAGTGTACGAGCAACAAGAGACGGCTAGAAGAAAAAAATATGTCAAGTGGACAAACCCCAAGCAAATGAAACAACTTATTATAGACAGGGAAGGCCAGGGACTCACCAAGCAACAGGTCAAGGTGAAAGGCAAGAACCGACACAAACCTACCAATGGGAGTAGTTGATCCTGTTAAATACAGAGTGGAAGAAGAAATGGATTACAAACATACAATCGCAGTACAGCCGGGCACAGGAGCTAGGATGTGAAGAGCTTCAAAGACTACAAATCAATCATAGGTACAAATCATTCGGAGCTAGAAAGAAGTAGAATTCTTTAGGAGTGTTACAGTGGTCAATGCATATAACCAAAAGGACAAGCATAGGTACTGAGTCACATACCAAACACAAAAAAAAGATAAAGTGCTTACCTTTAAAATTGTTGACACAGATCGAAAGTCATTACTTTCTGCATGAAGCTGTTAAGTATTAGGGCTCGTAGAGGTAATTGTACAACTCTGTTCTGTACAAAGCAAAGTATTTCCTACTACATAAACGTTAATATATCAGCATTGAGAGATACTTCAGGGTATAGAATACTTGCCAGGAAAACTGAACATAAAAAGGGACACATGCACAAACAAATGCAGCAGCCACTATACAGGTTTCTATTAGCATTAAGGCAAAGGATGGAAGAAAAATTGGTGGAAATGATCAAAACAAAATAGTGAAAAAAATAGCAGAGCTGACTGATTGGATTATAAATCTGATTCTCATAACCAGGGAGAGCAATCATGTGTTTGGCCCCACAAAACTGAACAAAATTCTGAAAAGAGCTCATTTCATTAATTCCCACGACTGAGAAAATGTTACCACACCTGAGAGAGACAAAAATACTTTCAGTCTAAGATGTTAAGCATAGGTTTGGCATTTACAGTTGGGTGAAGCAAGCAGCCGACTAATTATATTTTGGGGGCCTGATGGAGAACGTTATAAGAGGCTCCAATACAGATGTGGATTGTCAACAGCACCAAATTATTTCCATAGGGCACTGATACAAGTTCTTTGAGGATTGCTTAGTGCTACAGTAACTGTGGTTAATGTATTAGTATATGGCAGGAGCCATACAGAAGCAGCAAGAGCAGATCAAGACCAAAATCTTGAGAACTTATTGGAGAGAGCACACAGAAGTAACTTGCGATTTAACACCAAAAAAAATCAGGGCCCATCAAAAGAAAGTCAGTCACATGGGCCATGTGTTAGTATGGAAAGTCTGAAGGTAGACCCACATAAAATACAATCAATTTAAGACATGCAGCCACCAACCACAGTGAAAGAACTACAGAGTTTTCTGGGACTAGTGTATTACTTGGACAAATTTCTTCCAGCCTTAGCCACACTTTCAGACTTCAATGCAAGTTGATATTTGACTATATTGTGTGGGTGTGGCAGTGGCCCCAACAGCAAACGTTCGAAGAAATTAAAACAAAATTGCAGTTGCAATATTATTACCCTAGGGAACCAGTGATTCTACTGTTAGATGCCAGTCATAGTGGGCTAGGTGCAGCACTCTTGTAACATGGGCAGCCAGTCAGCTATGCTTCCAAATGCCTGGTAAAGAAAGAGCGTAACTGGGCACACACAGAGAAGGAAGCATTTGCAATATTCTTTGACTGTCACTGCTTCCATTACTATTTATGTGGTCGAACAAACATAGTCGTGCACATGGACCTCCAGCCATTAGAGACTATCTGCAAGAAGCATTTGCTGTCCACACCAAAACATCTCCTTTCCAGTCATCTCAAACTGCAGCAATATGACATAGGAGTGCAAAGAAAGAAATGTACAGTATTTCACTTGCACACACGCTTAGCAGGACACTATTGCAAGAGGACACAAGCCAAGAAGGTGAAAGTGAAATGGGAATTTGTCACGCAACTGAAAATCATCAGTATCCAGTAACATATTAATGATATAAAAACTAACAACATACAGCAGACACAAGACTACAAGCTTTGACAACTGGCACTACAGAGGGCTGGGCAGAGAGCAAAGCAAAATGTGCCAGAGGGGGTGCAGGAATATTGGCACTGTGAGATGAGCTAAGCATACACAATGGCATGATTTTCCAAGGGGAACATCTTGTGGTGCCCCAAGTAATGAGGGCAGAGATGCTAGAGAAGGCAGATTCAAGTTATCAGGGACTTGCAAAGTAAGAGCACGTTGTACTGGCCACACATTAGGGACAATATTAAAAAGAAAGTCAGTAATTGCTCAACCTGTAGGCAATTTTCAGTGGTTCATTTGCATATGCCCTTGCAAACACATGAAATACTAGACCTACCACATAAGCAAATGGCATCTGATGTGTTTCAAGTATATAACAAGCAACAGCTAATATTGACTGTCATTCAGACCATTGGAAAAGAAATAACTTGCCTTGATTCTGCAGCTGTCATCAAAGTCATGAAGATTCAGTTTGTGCAACATGGGATCCCAACTACAGCAATTACAGATAATGCCACATGCTTCATGAGTTCAGAATTCCAAGCCTTTGTTTGGACATGGGACATTCAACATTAAACGTCCTCTCTGTCTGACAGCATTAAACGTCCTCTCCGTCTGACTGAAGGGGAAACGGGAAAGTGGGAACATCAATTACAATTGCAAAAAGGATCATGAAGAAATGTCTACACGCAAAGGCAGACCTATATGGCTAGAATTACTAGAATGGCATGACACATCAACGTCAGGTACCCGGACACCTCCTGTGCAAAGACTTATATTCAGAAGAACATTAACAAACATTTCCACATCCACGAGGCACTAGCGAAAGCAATTACAGAGAAGGTGCCAGATTAGTTTAAACAAAAAAAAAACAAATGTACCGAGACGCACTAGGATAGAAAAGCCCACAACCCGCCAGAGCTAATGATAGGGCAAGAGGTTTATCTCAAATCAGGTACGGTAAGTGGGCTTTACGTCTCGTCAACAGTGAGATCATTAGAGACAGTGAGACACAACTTGGTACAATGACAGGAACTGGGAGAGGAGTCAGTCATGGCCTTTGTTAAGGGACCACCCCAGCATTAGCCTGTAGCGACTTCAGGAAACCATGGAAAAATGAAATCAGGATGGTCGGAGCCAGGGATTAAACCCAGGTCCTCGCGAATGTGAGTCCAACATGTTACTGTTGCACGAACTCACTCTCATATATACAGTAGAGTTTCTTTTATCCGGACACGCCGGGACTTAGCCAAGTCCGGATAATGGAAAATTCCGGATATTAGATACGTCTAATAACACTAATGTAGAACAACATCAGACTGTGAAAAAAATTTTTAATCACAAACAATTGGTAACGAAAATTAATCTTTAAATATACAGCATATACTCACGTATCCTAACTAACTTTTTTCTTACGATATTTTGGGTTCAAAACAGGAGCGGGTGCGTAAGATATAAGAGGAATTTTTTTTCGAGTGAGGTTATAACCTCCATAACTGAAAATTATATTGCAGAATACTTAAATGTCAACGTATCTGAACAAAACCAACTGTAAATTAAGGTAACATGAACACCTGCCTACGAAACGTAACATTACTTAGGTCTATTCCCTTCCAACCGCTATAAGACGCCATAATTACAACCACAAATTTCCACTTTGCACGAGAGGTTAATTTCTTTGTTCTGATTCTTCTTTGCTCATTATCGCCGATGACAACAGTAAAATTATCGAAAATGGCACTGTTGATTGAAATGAATCTGTAATCTTTGCGGTTTAAGATTTAAGTCATAATAAATCGCTGCAGTAATATGCAATGGGAAACGTAAACAATTACATTGTCTGCAACGCTATAGATGAATGAACAACGTGGAGGCATGACACTTCATTCAGACTTTCTCATTTATGACTGATCACTAGCGCTAGATGCCTGATCGGGACCACTTCAATGCTGCTTTTACTCTAAAGCTTGCTTTACTACTTGTATGCAGTTCTCTATGATTCTTAACTTCGTGTTTATGTTATAAATTTTCACGGGAGAGCACTGAGATTTTGCCAAATTTTTTAAAGAATGTGTGATGCGTAAGATATATAGGGAAATATTTTTAAAATGTCCGTTATTTAGAATATTCCGGTGTTTGGAAGTCCGGATAAACGATACTTTACTGTATATATATATATATATATATATATATATATATATATATATATATATATATATATATATCAAACCAGCACCTCAAGCTCACAGCAAGCTGTGGTGGTACTCGGGGACAATTAAAGAGCAGCTTTCATCACACTCGTATAATGCCATCACCATAGACGGAACCCCGAGTCCAAGGAAACAGAGACGAGTTTCAAAGTGTAAGCAGCCAACTACAGTGTCAAGCAAAGATGACCCAAAGTCACAATGGAAGGATGCAGTGCAGAAAGACCAGAGTATTAATCTCTCTGAAGACCAGGACCTGCAAGACTTTCGGGGGTTTCCAGAGCAAATAGGATACAAGTGCTACCAGTCAGAAATTATTTGAGAAGGACCACAGAGCACAAACCTGCGTACTGAGGATACCAGCATGCAGTCAGGAATAGAGACAGAAGAAAAAGTGAAGCAATACAGACTGGAGGGAACATGTTGAACACTGTGTAGTAAGGAATGTAAAGTTAGGGAGTTGGCAGTATTGTACAGACTGAGAGTCAGCATGCAACGTGGTATCAGGCCAGAAAAACATAAAGCAGATACAGTCTGTAATTGAGGGATACCCATTATGGTGGGATGGAAACCATTCTACCCATCCTCATTTTTTACCTGCATATTCCTCCTCAACGTCCTCCTCGTCTTTCTCCATCCAGCGACTAGCAACTGCATCTCACTCATTAATTATACAGGTCGTTTATTGTGCATGTGCAAGTGTTCAGCTGCAAGAACAATGAATTTACTTCATAAACTGCAAAAGGGTTCATGTACCTCTTAACTGCTGACTATAACATAACTGGTAAAAACATGTGTAGAACTTCACAATCGTGAATGAGTAACTAAAAAAAGTTGAGTGGGGCAGCTTTCCATACATTTTATAATGGAAACATTAAATCAAGAGTACTCTTTAAAACTGTGGGGAAAAAAACTGATAACTTTAGAGTAAGGAAGGAAAATTAGTTGAAAAATAAATTGATAAAAATGAAAACCAGCATCAGAAAAGGGAATCTGTAATGAGATACACAAGAGCTTGATGATAATTTTAATTCAGCTTCTAGCTTAGGTATTCACATGAAAAATTCTGTCAAATTAGTGCTGAAGTCAAAACAAATTAGTGTGTAGAAGTCAACAATTTTATAGTTTAGATATTTTTTGTTGTGAATCACTCTCAAGTATGTTAATGATAGTGAAAACTTTGTTACCTGGACAGTTAATGATGGAACTTGCATTTTTGATTATTTCTAATTCGAAAAGGAAGAGTGGCAAAAAAAAAACAGGAAATTTATGGTGGCTGTTTGGGTGAATGTAATTTTGAGCGTTTGAGGCATGCAAGTGCACAAGCGGTAGGGATGAGAAAGGACGCACATCACGTCTCTCCCTCGCCTCTAGGCACAAGTCACAGAACAGGTGTGCTGTCTTCTTGTCAAAAACACGCCTGTATGAAACTTTCAACAGTACCTTTTAATTGATTCTATATACCTAAAAAAGACAGCAAAAACTCCCATTTTCAGCAGCTAGAAAATATGATTCAAAGCGAAGAAATTGTGAATTTGAAATGGGTGTACAAAGTATAACATTCCTTAAATGTAATTCGCAAGCAGACGTCCTTCACACGCGATGAGTAGTTTTCGAAAATTCTATTAACGGCCGAAGCTCTGCACACAACTCTAAGTCATGGGCAGATCGCCACCTTAACAGCAAATGTTATATTTTTATCAACAACCAACAAATGGCCAGTCGGCCTCAAAAAGTTGAAAACTGCCTTTATATTGGAAATTTAAACATGTATTTTAAAAGGGATAAAAATGTGTGTGAATCTCTTCAAAGTGTCTCGACATCCACTGAAAAAATGAAAGGGTAGTATGACACTCGCGTAGTATATGAAAGCCCTACATGAAATTTTTGATTATGGGGGAGTAAGGTGATTAAATGATATAAGTAACTGCTATGAATTGTCCAGCATGTTATACTTCTTCTAGAAAAGTGAGGAAGAAACAAGGGGAAAAAGAAGTTTCTACTGGAAACATTTTTGTAATCACTGACCGGCTGTGAAAGTAGCTGTTAAGGAGAAAGGAAGCATACAGTGTAGCTGTAACTACTTTTTTCAATTTTCTCCAAATTATCAAGCTCAGCTACATCAGAAATTCCACAATGTGCAGTAAAACTGCAAGCATTGTATGAAAATTATTTGGAACCATCTTTTGTAAATGAATACATTCAATTTTAAAATCTAATAGTGTTCCAAAGTTACACACACATTCCTAAGTATGACTATCTCAGACAACAAAATAATCAGAAAACACTTCCAAATGTAGGTTTGCTCTCAGGATGTACCTCTGCATAGCTATTATAAATTGGTGCACTGAGATGAGTATTTTACCGATGTATTGTTAAAGTCTATTTAATTTTAAAATGACAAAAAAGGCAGTATTTGATCATGTATATTTAATTTATTTTATTGTAATCATATGTAGCAAAGTAATTGAGAAATTGCATTACTTGTAGATGAAATTACACAAAGAGCTGGAGACTGTGTCATTATAAGCTAGCTTCAAGAGGAGATTTCAGTTAAAATTTTGTTAATGTCTGAAATTTTTCTTTGACTACAAAAAATTAAATTGTTTACAATACTCATTGGCTGAAGCTTCACTGCTTCTGAAATAGTTATAAAGTTTCATCCGCAAAGTGTTGATTTATTTCTCACAATATTTTTCATTAGTTTTCTTTCCATTATGAAACGCAACTGACTGTTAGATACAAATAATTACGTAAACATCAAAGTTTAATACTATCATTTCGAACAGCCAAATAAGTTAACATCTCTGATCAAAGCAAATTGCTTTCATTGAATGAAATTCTTCCCAAATACAGAGAAGGGTAAGAGCAAAAATGTTTTCTTGTAAAATAAAAGTATTATGAATGGATTTTGACACTCTTTCTCCTGTAACATTATGTATCCATTTGAATCTTGCTAAATTTTTTGTTAAACATGAGTTATTAAGATACCTAGGAAATACCAAAAAAACATCCATAGAGCACGAGTGCACTTAGCGCCAATTTCACAATGTCTGTTTAAAGTCTTAGTTGTCTAAACACAAGATTAGTTTAAAACTTTATACAGGGTGATTAAGGGGTGAATACATTTGAACTGTTTAACACATGTTGATGATAATGCAATGATGTTATCAATTTGCTATTGGTTCAACCAAGGTTTTCATATGTTTCATTTTTATGAGCTGGTTAAGAAATAATACACATGGATAAAGGTAAGCAAACATGTAATAACACTTCTGCTTTGTTTTACCGTAAATGTTTTTGTTCCTCAGTTTCTGATTACAATTGTGTACTACTATTTTCAGAAACATATAATCTCTTTATAAATCTCCTTTTTCAATTATTTATACTAGGAGAGTATAAATGCCTGAATGAAGTAAAATACTTGTTGCCATCTCTTAAACAACAACATTCTAACTTGACAATTTTGAGGCATTGGAAATAAATGCAGTTTGTCGTCATGTGAGAATCAGAGGGGAGTTTTTCTTAAAAACTTACTTACTAACTGCGTCAAGAAGAATACATACATCCATAATAGGAAATGCAAATACAGTTGCTGTTTGTAAAGGGCATACTGCTAATCTTATCAAAAAATTTATGTCCGATATTTTTCAGGACTCTTAGGTCCAATACAGCTTCTCAGCAACCACACAAGGGTATGCATTATTCACTTCTGCAGCTGGCTGTGGGGCTGGAATATAATGGCCTTAAAGGCCTTAATGGAGCAATACCTTTCCCCTGCCAGTCGGAGAGGGTGTGAACGAAGTTTACTTGGCCCCATCCAGTTGGCTGAAAAGGGGCGAGTTAGGAATTTCTGCACACTCAATCTTAAGAAAATTATGTTTAGTTGGTAATAATTACCGAATAAGTATATCAATAGCTATTCAAACATGAGAAGTAAAAGGGTTCATATATAGGTAAGCCTACAGCTAGAGAAGCAGCTCTACTTGTTTCTAAGGGGGACTTTCTGGACGGAGACAGACTTGTGAGAGCACAAGTATGTGAATAGTTGCCTCTGGTCAGAGCTTAGCTAAAGTGTCAACTGAGGGAGAGTAAGGGTATTTAATATTTAAGTATGTGCGAATCGGTCAAGCTGCTAATCGACTAATGTAAGTAATTCGCAAACACCTCTGGCAAGTTCACACAAAACACGACTAAAGTAATGAGACGCTCTGGACTGGCTTCCCCCTTAGGTCACTCATGAAAACGAAACCATAATTGGAATAACAAGCCGGACTGACAGTGACTTCTGATTTGACATGATTGCCGGAAAGCAGACAGAAAGTCGCTGAATCACAGCAATTGGCTATAGTGATTGGCCTAGGAATATAAGCCAGTGACATATCTCATACATAGGAGTTGGGAAGTGTTTTGCTGTGGTGACGGCCTGTGACCCCTCAGAGCAAATAATCCTTTCTCGCAACAAGTGGGCAAGAAATTGGAGTTGTGCTAATTTTACATGACATCTCTTTAGTAATTATGAAAATAGTTAGTAAGGGGGCAAAACATGTGATGCTCTTATGTATCGTTCTTCAACAAGAGTCAGGGCATAAGTAACATATGGAAGAAAAAAGACACGTAGAATGACCTATGGCTTATTATGTACCACGCCACAATGTTGTTTCATGCGCAAACCACGCTAACGCTTACTTCAAAAGGGATTATGTACAACCAAGTCTCGTTTGCTCTCGGAAGTTTGGATGCAAAGAGGAAGAAGAAAACTTAAGTAAATTTGCGCAGCTATGGGAGGCTGCGCAAAATAACAAAATCTTTGCATCACTAGACTAAACAAGTACTTAAACATTGTTTTTAGTTAAATCATGATCGTAGAATGATTTTGCAGTACTCAAACCTGTTTACAATAGGTTTACTACGTCAAAACTCACTTCCATAACAAGTTTGTATGTTCTGAAATAACAGAGGTGGAACCATAACCTAAATCTGTAGCTTGTGTTTACATTAAAGGCTAAAATTAATGGATAAACCCCAATCATAGCTGCAGTATTTATTTTTTGGTTATGTGATTTATGTAAGGGAGAGTAGCAAAACAGTATATACATCTGAAAAGTAGGCAAATACTGGACATATGCAACCCATTTGCAACGAATAGTATCAATTTACAAAGACTACTTCACATCAGCAGAGGGTCGTGGAATTTGTCACTGATTGTCAGTATGTGATGTTAGCTGAAAATTTTGAAAGAAAAGAATAATTTAAAAAGTATCGGTGTTACATAATAAGCAGACACCACTTTAATTATTTTAATGAATCAATATTCTGTACGTCTTTTGAACCCTGCAGAAGTCGAAATTATTGGTATGTCAGAGTATTTTGTAGGTTACATATTTGTAATAAGCCCAAGTGAAAGTAATCACAGACATTAACAGACGGACAAAATATAGTAAACCCTCGTTTTATCGGACCACCATTCAGCGGACATCGTATTTAATGGACAAAATCTGGCAATACAAAATTATTGCACCGTCAGGTCTACTGTCACATGCAGCATAAGATTTACCTGGTTATCGTGCTTTGGTGAGCGACATCAGGCGCACGCACTGATAGCTGCATAAGACGGTAGGCAGAGCTATTTTTAATCACACATTAGGGTATGTGCAGTGTCCAGACAAGAATGAATGTCTATCTGAATTTTTTACAGAACTGTAAGATGAACAGCGCAGACCAACCTGGTTATTGTGCTTTGGTGAGTGACATCACACATGCGCGCGCACAGATAGCCGCGTAAGATGGTAAACAGAGCTAGTCGCTCATCAATATTTTGATGTGTCCGGGCATTAACGACTGTCGTGTCTGCTTGAATTTTTTATGGAGTTGTACGTGCGCGTTAAGAGATGTTTCTTTTTTAATGAAATGACGTCTGAAACAGGACAGAAAAGAGAGCAACTTTGACATTAAGTAAAAAAATTGAACGTGTTAAAAAGATAGAGGCCGGTGTATCGATAGCAAAGTTGTGTGCTAATTATGGTGTCAAGAAACAGCGTCGGACATTCGTAATGCAAAACAAGTTGAAGAGATATGTATTGAAATATGATGTTGAACTAAAAGGTAAAAAAGAAAGTGAAACTTGCTACTGCATCTTTGCACGACAAGGCAGCGTTTAAGTGGTATATTCAAAAACGTTCATGTGGTGTAAATGTGCAAGGTGTAGAGATAAAATCTGCTGCAGACAAACTAGCACAATACATGCCTTTCTCACGCTCAGCATTTCTGTCCCTACCCCTTCAGAAAGAGTCTCAAGGACAGAGGCTAGATTATTATCTCACAGACACGGTACACGATACTGCGTGGGGATGAAAACAGCGGTAGTTTAGCTGGAAATTTTTTATTTGTGTTATATACTTAGTAAATAAACACTATACTGTGAAATACAGAACAGAAGTTCAAGTTCACATGTCACATGTTACCACACATCGTAACATGAAACCAAGCTGGTAGCAAACAACCTTCTATTACTCCCCTTCTACTCTTCCCCCGCCATCCACCCTTGGTCATCTCAATGAGCGGACAAAGACGCATGCTTATCTTTTTACTCCCACTAGTCATCACAAACCTTCCACCACGCCCACCGATCTGAGGACAACAAACACACTGCGTTGCCCCGTGTATCACACTGCTATGCACCTATCGGCTTGTTGTTTATTTCTGTGTGCAAATTTTGGTACTTCGCCATTTACCGGACATTCTGATTTACCGGACCACACCTTCCCCCAATTACTCCGATAAAATGAGGTTTTACTGTATTAAAAAATCTACAGGTAGACATCTGTTAAATATATATTCGACACGTGTTCATTGCTTACACATAATTCCCACTGATTTGCTGTGTTTACAACACTAAAAAATATTTAATAACTAAGCTAAAATATTTAATTTACACAAGAAATTTGAGTAAAATAAAAATACGAAGTAAAATTAATAAATTTCTTTCTGATTCTTACATTAAGGCACAATGAAACCGCACTGTGTGCCAACCAAACTTTCATATTGTAATACTGCTCCCGACATCAATATAATGATAAGAAAACTTTATAGGTCAATTTCAAAATTTTTAAATTCATGTTTCACAGCTACATTAAAGTCTGAACCTTGCTTAGCAGTATATCAAGTGAAACATAGCAGCTTCAATCTTCTTAAATAAATTATATTTAATATACAGGATATTAATGAATGATGTTTAAAACATCCTATAGCGAGATAGCTTCACATTAGTGTCTACTAACACTTCGCTGATGGGCAGGATAAGTACATATATGCTTTGCAGAAGACACCAGATTGGAACCCAGTAAACTGTGCCCGTAAGCAGCACATGCGGGCCAGGTGGTACACTGCTAAGTGATAGACACAAGTAATTGGTTTGATGCAACACGATGCCTGGCAGTCACAGATGCAGTGATGTGTGGCATCTGTGATACCTTATGGTCAACGTTTGGTCACCAACTTTAAGGCAATTCCCGACTATTGCGACCCCAAGTGTCTCATATCACATTTCTTGTCTGAGTGTCGGCTATCTCGTTACAGGATGTCTTAAATGTCATTCATTAACACCCTGCATACGCAAGTTGAATGCTTTTGCTGCACTTTTCGTATGAACACTTGTTAAAAATACAAAATAAATGTTTTGAATTCAGACGTAAGTACGTTATTTTTTCAATTGCTATTCATTAAATTTTAACAATTTCAAGGTCTTTTGAAATACCCAAATCAACATGGTTTGATTAAATGAGCAAAAATATTATTTCATTTATTTTTCTTAGAAATATTGGCATACCTGAAAATAAGTAACAATATGATGTATTGGTAGCACAGTGATCATCGGGGTTACGTTTCTGAAAACTGTGACTTAAATAGCAACAACGCAAAATGAGTCAAGCCTGCCGTCTACGGCCTCCAGTCAGCCAAAAGCACATGCATACAGACATGCCCGCGTGGGATATTATCACTTTTTCTTCATTTTACAATCACCAACTGTGTTTGCTGCCAGCAAAGACAGATTCACAATATGCAGTCTGCTGTTGGAAATTAATATGTACATAAATAAATGTGTATTCACAATGCATAGTCTGCAGTTGAACAGTCCGCAGTCCAGCAGTCGGTGATGGTGAACTTTATCTCCAACTGCAGGACTGCCCACTGCTGAAAAATTCCAACCAATCAGGTGTTGCTCTCATAATCACATGATGTAAACAAATATTAATTTTGCTTTTAAATGCAAAATAATAAATTTTTACGAATTTAAAACACTATATTTAAAACATGGCCAATTATTAAACAGCCGTTTTTAAAAATACATAAAAATCATGGCCGCGCTGGAATGCACACTGTAAATTTTATTTGATTGTTGACTGCTAACTGCCGGCAGTAGGTTGTCAGCAGCCGATTACAGGCTGCGCATTGTGAATCTGGCCTATAAGACAGTCACACGATCCTTTGCAGCTTTGAAACCAGGTGCAGTTCTTTCTTATTTGGCTATACAGGTTCTCGCAAGAATTTTTTTCCAGAAAAGTTCGGTTTAATCTGCACTGAAAACTTGTTTAATCTTCTCAAGTTTCGGAATAAATTCCTTTGCTGCACTGGTGTCGGAACTTGCTGCCTCGCCTGTCAATTTTATGTTAAGGAAAATATACCTGGCCTTAAATTACTGAAACCATCCGTGGCTGGCAGTAAACACTTCATCCTTATGGTCAAAGTGCCTTCAACATTTTTTATTACCTCACTGTACAAACATAAGGCTTTGTTTTGAATCAGTGCTAAATTTGGAGGACAATTGTGCTAGTTCTGTGTTTCGATCCACACTGCAAGCATCTTCTCCATTTTCTCCATTGCATTATGACGTGAACAACTAGTCTTTTTAGCACTGATAGATGACACACGACTTTTAACTTTGTCCACGTTTTCTCGAATTGTACAAACTGTGGCAGGCGGTAGTGCTAACACTTTACTAATATCAACTTCCATCTCGCCTGAATCAAAATGTCGCAAAACTTCCATTTTTGTGGCTAACGAGACAGGTGTTCTGTTTTCATTTTTTTTAAATAACAAATTTCCAAGATAGACTCTGCTGTTTCAAAGCCATTTTGTGAACTCAAAATTATTAATTGCAGTGAGCTGATACTGTATTTAAACACATTTAAAGCACAGTAATGTAAACCGAAATAGTGGCACGTTTATAGCTCTGCCCAACACAAATATATCACAGCGACTGAAGCAGGGCTATGGGCTATTTGGAGAGGGGAACAGGAACCTGCTGCATCGTCGCGAGGAGATATGGCTTGGTCGCTCTAGCGAAGTAGGCAGGCAAGCAGTACTGCATCACCATATGGAGGGCAGGAAGCACCTGTCGCAACGTATGATAAGATAGGGCAACACACATGCAACTTATGCTACGTAGCACAAATAAAACGCTAAACTGTCGTACATATGACTATTTATGTACAGTGTTTTAGAAAAATAAAAATCACGGGATGCATAAACGTTATTCTGAATCTGCGACTACTTAAATTGAAACGTAGGGACTCAAACATTAACGACATTAATACGAAACGATGTAAATCAGTATAATATAAATTGAGGACTTACTGTATGTGAAGAAAGATTCTGACTACTGAAATTTAACTCATAAACCCCTACCCTTAGCTGCCAAAAGTTTTAGTGTTTCATAGTCATTTTTATCTTTTTGAAATATTACACAAAACTGACTTATTTCTATAGATGAGGCAGCCATTTATAAAAAAACTTGGAATTCTCAACACATTTAATAGAACCAAACTTAAATACAAAGAGCTAAACTAAATACTGATTTTCAACATACCTGATTTAAAAGTTTTTCAATAGAGATTAAATGAAACAAAGATAATAAATAATGCATTTTTTAACCACATATGACATGAGCAGGAAGGCTCACATGCACCTTGGACAATGTTCTCTCATCCAGGCTAAAATTCCAATAACTCAAGATCAGGAGAGAGTGTTCACCTGTAACTTTACAGGTCTTAAAAGAACTTCAGCTTGACATTTATGGCATCCACTGGCACTTGTATTATCACCTTCAAATTCAAGTCCTGTATTTTAATGGTGACATGAGGTATATTTAAATATTGTGGGCATGGCCCAGAAAAAGTAGTTAAGAAACTTGCATTTACTTAATCCTAACTAAAAATTTCACCACAAAAGCCATGTAACCTTCTTATGCCACTTCATTTAAAAATTTGTCACTTTATAACACACAGTAATCATATTTTAAATTGTCCGAAAAATATTTATAAAAAATGAACAAGCCTTACAGCTTAGGAAGTTTCTTGCAATATGACTGTGTTTTTAAAAAGGTTGTGAAATTTGATGCACTTCGAGCAGAAGCCCAGGTCATTTCAGTCATTATCATGTCAAATGTTTTTATGGCCTGTCCATCAGCACTAGACTAGTTATCAACGTTACTGAAATAGATGTCTTGTACTTCGCTGGCTGACACCATGGTCAAATCATAACACATCTAACCATGACACTGCATTCAGCTATATCAACTGAGACAACTTGGTTGCACTTCACATCCTTAACACTTTGAGTGCTGAGGATAAAATTATTGTCCTTTCTAAAAAAAACTGACTATTTTAAGCAATTTTTATAAATTTTTATTTAAAAATCTTGAAAGCAAAATTTAATAAAGATTTCACCATTTTTAAGTTTAGTTTCCTCTTTAAAACAGTACTATATAAAATATAATTTTTCATTATTTTTGAAATCTTCAAAAATGGTTTTATACACAACCCTTTTTTTTTTTTTACAAAAAAACTAAAACTCGACAAAATTTTGATTTTACAGTATATATGAGAATCTCTGTTCATATAGTTCCTTATTAACACACATTTGTGTTCGTCTTGGAGGTAACACTTGTGCAGTTACCAAATTTATAACACACAGTTCTTTTTGGAATGATAAAGAGAAAAACATAGCTCAATACACACTGCAATTTTGCATACACTACACTGCCAAGTTGTGTCCTTGCGTCCTGCCTTTCCAGGCCCTGCTTTTCCTATTTTAGGCAACACCTTACAATTTTTTGCTTCACTTTTCGTCCCTCTCGCACAGGTATTTTCTCTGGAAAATGTTTCCCTGAAAGTCTGGATAAACTGGCTCCAGAATGGGAAGAATCTTCTTCAGGGTCTTCTTCAAAGACTGCCAAGTCACTGGCAATTCGCTTCATGAATGTATGGTTTGTTGTTATCTTTTTTGGTTTCACTTGATTGTATATTATGTATGAATTAGAAATACACATAAGAATCATATGAAATGCTAACTTTCGCCACCATTTCACAGACCTATGGTTGAACGCACCATATGACATACGTTGATCAGTGAGGTCCTCACCAAACTTCTTAGAGTTATAACACACTACAGCAGCTGGCTTGGTCATCAATCTTCCTCTTCTGTCAGAGTATGTTACCATATCAGCTTTGTGTCTGGTGCTTAGCATGTAAACATCTCTTTTGTCCTTCCAGCAGAGTACCATCATATTCCCCTTCCTGCGGGAAATGTGTTCTCCGTTCTGTAGTTCTAGTTTACGGAGTGTACGAGTCATACCAATGGGGTTTTTTTGGACAGTTCCCACCAACCCTGTTTGTTTATTTTCTAACTCCAGGGCTAATGAAGGGCTTGTGTAGTAACGGTCTGTATACAGGGTATGGGCTTTCTCAACCAAATTACCAAGCAATCTAACAACAACTTCAGTAACTACATTGTTCTGTCCACAAAAAACTTCAAAGTTCCACACGTACCCAGTTTTAGAATCAGATAACATATACACTTTTATACCATAACGATTTGGTTTCTGCGGCATGTACTGTCTGAAGTAGAGCCTGCCCCTGTATGCAAACATCCCTTTATCTAGTGTAATGTCTTCTGCAACATGATACGAAGTTTGGAATTTCTGACACAGTGTGTCAATGAGAGGACGAACTTTGTGCAATGGATCAAAACCAGGCTCTCCTATTTGTTTCATTTGATCGTTATTGTTCAAATGAAAATTTGGCAGAAGTGATAAAAATCTGTCCCTAGACAACAAATTTGGACAAAAGTTACAGGAAACCACTGGTGTGGTGCTCCAGTGATCTTGCATGTCGGGTCTATCGGACACACTCATATGAATTATTATTGCCAGAAACTTTTTTATCTCCCCGATTGATGCTGGTTTCCAACTTCCTATTCTACTCTTTGGTGAAATTTGGTTCGATTTTTTTTTTTGACGAGTATATAAATTAGTTTCTAGTTTTATATGCTTGATAAGGTCGGGACTAATGAAATGAGAAAAAAAATCTAATGGTGCACTATGTTCATCCAGATCAGTTTCTGGAGCAACACCTGTCTCTCCAGCGAATGTCTTTACAGTTGAGTCAAAGTCAATTTCTGTCCATCCATCTTGAGAATCGGTTCTTGATTTCCGCACCCTACTTCTTCTTCTGCCCCTATTTCTACTACAATGGCTTCCTCTACTTACCCCGCCACTTCTTGCTCTACTTCTTCCCCTTGAGCTGCCAACGTGTACTGAACCACTGGGTGTGCTCTCAGCCTCACTTTGTGATCCTGTCTCATCACTCTCTGAAGCAAAAAAGATACCAGTAAAGATTAATTTTGTTATATAGTACAACAAGGGGCTGTTTACACCTTCCAGTCATTGCAAGGAATCAGCCTACATTGGCAGAAAAATAGAAAGTGACTGTTTGTAACTTGTAATTGTATATTTAGATTTCACTGGAATTGTAAATAACAAGCTTGATATAACCCTCACATATGATCAAATATCATAAAATACAAGTAAAACCACTCGTAAATAATAAAATGTTATTTGTTGCTTTCAGTGTTTGCATACTGAAAACATTACCAGTCCTTGCAATAACAGGAAAATTTGACAGGCCTCCACAACAAAATAAGCAATAAAAATTATTCAGTTACCTGAATCACTTTCAGTTGCCGATAAAATGTATTCTGGGTCTTCATCACTGACATCAAGATCGTCTTGTGAGTCTCTTTCGCTGGTACTACTTGCCATACTATTTGTATATGCTCGTTACAAAAGCATGAAAACTGGTGAATAATACTTGATGATAAAAATGGAAAAAGAGAAGTGATCAATTCAGAATAGTAAGTAAAAAATGCAGCGATGCTATCATGTGTTCGTGAAACGTAAATACCTTGACTTCTGAACACTTAGCAGGGGAAATCCTGAGATACATATGCGCCTAGATCCTGCCGCAAGTCGGCCGGACATCGCTGACGAGGATCCCCTGCCACGTATCTGTACCATGCTGCAAATGCGATCTAGCGGCGTCTACATATACTCAGACGTCCAGAGAACACTCCCGAGGAAGACGAGCGCTGTAATAATACGCCCTGCAGCAGGAGAAAATATATAAACGAATTCCGTAAAATTACGGCCATCTCATTTCTCGGAGGAAACGGAAAAACGTAAAATTACGGCCGTCGCACTCAAAGTGTTAATACAAAACATTCCTCTCAATGTAACAATACACAAGATCACTATTCACTAAAGTAGTCGGGTATACTCTAACCACGAAACTAAATAACAAGATTTCTTTATTTGCCCAAGCACAAAACATACACCAATTATTCACTAAGTTGGGTTACATAAAACTAAGTCACTGTACAAAATAACTTGGTTTTGTTTCACCTTGACCAGGGTGAATATTGACATTTTTGGAGATGGGTGTTTTATGGGTTTCTGCTAGTGGTGGTAGGCCCGAGTCTCAAGAGTCAACCACACAGTGACAATAAGATCTGGGAGTACTGTCATTTCTGTCTCTCCAAAGGTTGCTGTCATGCTATACCCAGAAAATGCAGAGAAGGCCTTAACAGTAATCCTAACCAGAGTCACTCTAGCCTCCGGAAAACCGTGATGTTCTCCAAGTCTCACTGTTGGCCGGTTTGTGCTGTTTTTCAAACAACACATGCCCTTAAAGCTAGAACACATAAGCATCTTTCTCATTCAAGAAGATGAACATATTCTTGTTAATTTTTACTTATAGCAAACCAGTATTGTGTTAACGGTCACACAGCATGCTAGAGGCTATGATACGACTTGTGTGACATAGGCATGGTTCTATTTTTCATTATATTTCTTGTACAAGTATAAAGTAAACAATTTTTGTGCACACACAACTGTTTTTACGCAAAATAGCTTATAAAGACAAAGTATTTAGTAACTAATGGTATAAAGCTTGACAAAAGAAGCAATTGTAGAAATATTTCCAGATTGTGCAACATGTCATCTAACACAGAATATTATCTACTGCCGACATTATTTCAATTTTTAAAATTTACTACAGTGAACCCTCGATAACTCGAACCTTGATGTCCGGACTTCGGATAACTCGGACCGAATTTTAAAAAAAAATAATAATTTTTAATTAATTATTTTTTTGTTAAAATATATAAAAAATTGTTTCTGCTGGATTTAAATTCATCATATTATATTTTAGAACAGTATTAAACTTTATAACGTAGTCGTCCATCGCTACTTAGCCTTTAATTATCCCACAGTAAATATCTGGCAAGTTCCGTGTGGTAAAATGTTGCTAGCGAGGCACACGACATGCGAGTAAAGATGCAACGCAGTAGGCCGAGCTCTCACTTCTTTATCTTTCCTCCCTCTTCGTCCTGCGAGCCAGGCATGCACATGTGTTGTAAACAATCAATCAGTGTGGTGCTTGTGAAATGATGGTAACTACGAGTTACAATGAAACATAAACGGAAAATTATTTTGTTCTGGTATGTGCAATGAATTCAGGGCTGCAAAACAAATTATTCCGGACATTAAAGAAAAATTAAAAATCATTGCTTCACATTGCGATGTAAAAAAATTAGTGAGAGGGTTTTACGCCCCTTTAACAACGATGTTTTCAAGAGCCGATGTGGGTGGTGAAAGAACAACACAACATCTATGCCCAAGCCGGACACGATGAGTCACGCTCGCTGGTTGATGATGCTCTGTTGATAACGTAACGGCGTCTGGAGAGTTGTAACGTTTTAAGCGTGAATTGGATTTGTTTATAAACTACTTCAAGGAAATAATAACGTACGTGTAATGGACAGTAAAATGTAAATGTCTTATGCGGGATAATTTTAAACGATTTTCATTGAGTGACCCACATGAATGGATTAACAAGATTTTGTAGTCTTAATTTTTCCATGTTTACTATACACTGACAAAATCTTTTTCTTTATTTAAGAAGAAGTGGTCATGTTATGAACGAGTAAATATAGAAAAAAAAAAGTAGATTTATTATATTCCACACCAAAAAAATTTAGGAGGTAATTTTTTTTAAAACCCCTTACAATGGCCGCACCCCATTTTTTGGGCCTAAAATTTGGTGAAAAATATGTGGCGATTACGCGAGTAAATACGGTAACTCTATAGAACAAGATTAAAATTTTATTGCTTTATAATATTACAAATTGTGTAAGAATAAAGCTGTAAATTATGTGTTCTGTGATGCAATTGACATATACATAAAATTAAATTTTAATATTAATAGTGTTAAAATGTACGTACATATTTACAGTGACCCAGAAGTTTTGTTAATTACAGTACCATTTTTATTCATGTATACGAGGAAAATTATTTTTGTACCTTTGTAACTTTGTAGGAGGGTAGAGTAACTATCAGGCTAGCAGCTGGCTGCTGCCCCTACGCTCAACGCTGTGACATACGGACGTAAGGTATTTTTCAATGTAAACATCTTGTTTAAGATGCTTGTGGTCACGTGCAGTGTTTGTATTACATGAGACTGTACCGGTTGACTTAGACTACTTCGCTCGCAACTTCCCTAGCTAATCTCCAACGAACATTTCTTATCTCTCTCACACATGCACGCACATTGGCTGTCAGATGAAAACTTTTACGTGATAGAAGGGTGCCTTGGTGCCAGCTTCTAGCACAGAGATAAAAAAAAGGATCAGCTAGAAGTAGCAGCATAAAAAAATAAATAAAGATCTGACTGCCCACATTGTTTGACATTCTTTTATAGTCCTCCACTTTAGCGTTAATTTTCCCACTGCATGGCGGACCTCACGTAACTTGATACAATAGCTACATACACAAGAGTATTTATTGCAGCCTCTTTTGCTTGTAGAAATGATAGCGTACTAATTTCTTCGCGTTTCTTGTGATTAATGACTGATTACCCCACCTCCCCGGACACCCCTCGATAATATGGACAAATCCTAACTCTGGCAGCTTCTTCCCCCTTTTAGTCCGAGTTATCGAGGGGTCACTGTATTTATTTTTGGGGCAGACTTAATACATACTGCACAAATTACCCACAGTACCCCAAACGCAGCTATAAATTCTGCATTCAACCTACGTCTAGCTTCTTTAGTCAGTTAATTATTTGCACCATATGTCCTGCTTGTCAATTATTATAAGAATAGTACAGGTGTGAATTTTTGCACAGTTCTATTTCCATCTAAAAAACACTCAACTGACAGGATCAAACTGCTGTTCCTTTATCCACCACAATTACTTATGGCAATTCTTGAATGTTGAAAATGAAAATTAGCTCATCAACTATGCTGAACACGTAAATTAGCTCATTGACTACAACTGCATTTGACACATGGAAAGCACCAGTCACACTTGTGGCCAATTTGAGTACACATCCATAGCTGCTAATCTTAAACATCAGTATTCATTATGTCTGTGAAGAGCTTAGGTGAAATGCAAAAGTACTTCATCAGGCGCCAAAGAAAAAGGTACCTGCTGCAAAATAGAAACTATTTGTCTTTTTTATTCACCTGCCATGTGCTGGACTAATGCAGTCATCTTGGTTCTAGAACAGCCATATTTGTGCACAACCTTTGAATCAGGAAACATAGCCCTGAATAAATTACCTGTGTGGTCGGAGACTGATAATGGAATATTATGTTCACCTAGAAAAATTACGTGAACAACAACTCTGCATTTGTAACGTTAGTCTCGTTGATATTTACAAAAAAAATATGAAATTGATTTATTGTCTGATTTCACTTTAGCTTAATCTCAATGTTTTTTACACTCAAAATGTTTTCGGCAGTCATCCCTACCTCCATGGGATACCAAAAAAATCACTATTACAACCATTGCAGAATATGTGTTTCTCTGACACAGATGAATGAAAAACATGGCCACTCATTGGAATAAATGTCCCTATATTTTTGCAGCACCAGTATTCTATTTCTGGTTGTTTCACTATCTTGAAGATTTCTTATACTTTTTTTACCATTAATGTCAATTCCAATGGTTTCCACTGCAAAACATAATCATGTATATGTGTTCAATGACGAATAAATTCAGCGTCACATTTACATTAATTTGAATTAGGCCTACTTAAAATAATAGGAACATTGTAGGCTCAAAGATTATTGATCTGTGAATTGCTACAACTATATTTCAACTCCGCGCAAAAGCACTCTGTTTAGTTATAATTGAATGTTGGATATTGTTGGAAAAACTTTAATAATAAAAATCAAATTAAATTAACCATAGAGAAGGCTAATTTGCTCAGGTTCCAATCTGCCAGTATTTTTCATTAACCATACATACCATTATGATACTTCTCTCTACATTTTGCCTCATATAAAATTGTGTGTGGTTGATCTTACAAATTTCAAAACTACAAACTGATTTAACAAAAAAAAAAATTGTATGCTTAAGACTTGTAAGTCAAGGGAACAGAATAAAAACAAACTGTGCACTTTGTAACGCAATGGGGTGATTATTAGGGGCAATGACTGGCATTCACTTCAATTAGTTTTTGTTTGAATAACAGTACATTTTGCTTAGTTTCATAAAGATGAAAACTACATCATTATTAGATATTTATAACTTAATGGGCACTTAGAAAATTTTTTGGCTAACCTTTGTATTAAAAACCTTTTGGCTAACCTATGTATTAAATAACTAGCCTTTGTAACACAAAAATATGGTTTTTCTAACAGTGTACAAAGTTGCACAAAAAAAGTCATAAGAATGAAATTGAAAAGTCAGACTAAGATCTGTATGTCAAAAAATAATGAATTAAAATTCATAACATATGTACAAAAAGATCAATATACGAAAATAAGCATAATAATGAATAATTAATGCAAATAACCAACAAATATTAGAATAAATTTTCAAATGTGAACAAATAATAAACCCAAAGTTTAGTCCCATATATTTAATATTTTACTAATTAAGTTAAAGTTCGAAGAATCTTAAGTACCAATTATTTTTAAGATTTTGATAATCCAATCTGTACAAACTTTAAAGGTAGGAAGATCTTCCGACAAATTGAAAGACCTGGTTACACTGTGGGACTGCAGCGAATTTGTAAAACATGCACGTGTAGTCGCAAACACTTTCACTCGCTAAGCATTTAGAACAGTTTATTAAGCAGAATAGATTAATTACTGAAGCATATGCATACATTTCACAAGTTCATAATATACATAATTCAAGAAAACTAATGCTCAGCATTGAAGAAAACACATTCATATGGGCACTTACACATGAATAATACAAAATTCTGGTATTTTGGTGTACCAGGATGAAAAAATCTGGTAATACCAGGTACCAAGGGTCAAATTTTGGAACAAATACCACATGTCTGGTATTTCTGGCAACCACTGCATCTGTATAAAGACATGTGAACCACATACGCACTTACGAAAATTCACTCGCAGAAGTAGTGTAGGTTATTTCAGTCACGTGACAACTAGGTTTTTGTCCATTAGAATCGATTAACGGCTGCTATGATTTTCAGTGTTTTATAATGGTGGGAATAAAAAGCCTTTATATTTTCTACATGATAAATATTTTGCCAAATGCTACGTCCGCAATGCATTTTTACACTACATTTTATGTATATTTAAATACAATATTAGTTCAGTAGTCAACTGAGAGGTCATCAGATGAAATTTCGAAGACGGTCTAGTTTCACTCGGGTTGAATTTGAAACACCTTAAACGGAACACGAGTAGCTATTCCCTGACTTCTTCGAAACCATGTGTTCCGACAGGGATCCTCATCCAAAGAGCCACACTCCCTACGCACGGAAAAGGTGAAAATCGGGATGACTCACCAACTCATCAGATTCTCGGCAACCACTAGTCGCCAGCCACATACCTCGGCTGCGAATGGGCCATCCAAACATCTTGTTAAGCCCAAGAGTAATCGGGCGATCACCCCTTCAGAAAGGACGAAGAATCTTCCATAGTCGAATACAATCGGCACCGCGACTTCGTCGGATCACCACACACAGATTGTTTACCTTACCAGTTACCTCCTCATTTCACTCGCCTTGCCGGAGTGAGCCCCGTTCGCCCTTCCTCCTACCAGGCAAAAACTAACTATCCCCCCCTTAATTACCCCTTCTCCCAGCCGAGACCCCTGAGACTCCCCTCCCATCAAGGCCACCCCTCCACGGCCGTTAGAGGGATAGACCCCTCTGAAGGAGCGACTCAAGATGCCCCGAGATAACTACCCAACACACCCCCATTTGACCAGAACGGTGAACACACCAAGACTGAAGCACAACTGACAGGGAGAAGCAAAACAAACCACGGCCGACGGACGACCTCAATGAAAAGGGAAACCAAACCTAAATAAAATCAGACCAAAATATAGTAAACTATAAAAAGAAAGCCCAAAAACAAACACAACCAACCAAACCAACCATTAAGAACCCAACCCTGATCAGCCACCCAGCTCAATTGCACCATGATAACATGTTTAATCTTGATAACTTTCAGAATGGTGTTAACCTCAGACGCGTATCACAGTCGACGCCTGACAATTTGAACTAGCAAACATTGTTGCATATTCTTAGGGACGAGTATCGCAAAATGATAGCAATGGTGGAAAAAATTTTATGGGTAATCGCGAAGCCATGAAGAAGATGAGGCGTGATTTGGAAACCGCTAGGACATAAATCGGGAAGATGGTCAGGGCAGAAATTTGTGAGATCAAGGAAGAGATAAAACAAATTAAAGTGGATAATAGAAGAATGTTAGAAGAACTGCGCAGAGAGATGCGGGCGGGTCACAAAGAAAGTATGAGTTTCCGCGACAGCTGGGAACATGATCAAGCTTGCACAGAGGCAGAACAGACATCTAGGCATGAGATGATGGCACATTCTGTTAGGCAGGTAGAGGGTAATCAAAATAAGTTGCAGGAAAAAATGGACAAAGTTGTCACAGAGGTAACAAAAGCAAAGGAAGGGCTGACCGAAGTTCGGGATCATGGTGCGGTGTTACAAAATACTGTGGTTAGGTGTCAGGGCCAAATCATGCAGCAGAATAAAAAGTTCAGTGAGCTTAGGTCCGAGTTTCTAGATGAGTTGAAACAAGGGAAGTGCAAATACGGAATGAACTTGTCTCTGTAAGGGAGCAATTTAAAGTGACTTGGACATATATGGGCGACAAGTTAGCCGAACACAAGAAAAATATTTTGGAATGCCAAGAGAATAAGAGTTTCTGTGATGAGACTGCACGTGGGAGACTAGTAGTTGCCCAGATGATCAGATTGGGTCACTCATACAGTGACAGGGATGTACCACGGTTCAGAGGTGGGAAGGGGGAGCATTTCAAGAAACATATTGAACAACTGTGCGAGTTCTTTGAGGTGAACAAGTGCAACCCAGCGGAGCAGTGGGCAGTAGCAAAGATGTCTGTGGTAGGCATATGTGAGAACTGGTTACAGCTGCATGAAAGCAACATAACTTGATACATGGAGTTTGAGACAGGTTTAGAAACAGTGTTCTTAATGAGTATGGTGTTTTAAAAACGACATTCCGACCTTGGCTGAAGTGTTTTCTTATATTGGCTAATGCTGTAAAGCCTTAATAGAAGGATCGTAAAATCTGACCCATTATTGTGAGGGTCCATCTGTTTTGTGGTAGCTTGAATAATACTATTTCAGAAATCTAAGCTCATTTTAAGATGCTTTTCTATGGTCACAGTTAATATACGCATCTTAATACATAAGGTACTCTTATTCGCATATCAACGTATGTGCAAGTAATTCGTAAAGTTATATTTGAGAAAATACTATGGCGGCTGAGTGAAAGCACGCGTGTGGAGCTCCTGTTAAAAGTGTCTCTGAAGGTGTTCTTTTTAACGGCAAACAAACAGTAAACTATTTCTTCTAACAGTATAAGTGGCAGGTGAAGTGATACGCGTATATCTCTCAAATTATTTGATAAATTGAATAACTGAGCGAAGAAAATAGTGACGCGCACTTCCAAAGACCAACATGAAGCCAGAAGAAAAGAAAGCGTCTGCAGCCAGGGGTGGACAGAGCGAAGATTTAGCATCAACAATACGGAAAACCGTAGAAGAAACTCTCGGTAGTAGTGATATAGTGAAACAAATTGCCGAAGCTGTTACGGACATAGTAACGAAAAAAGTGATTGAACGCCTTGAAGCCAACATTGGCTTCAATAC
>PNEQ01040333.1:13626-31664 GCA_003012365.1 Medauroidea extradentata | reverse complement strand
TCGTGTTAACAGAGCTCCTCTGGCTGTGAATACCTACTAATCACTCCGGACCGCAGCCTGGTGTTCCCCTCAGTGGAGTATGTCCGCAATGTGGTGTCCAAGCAATGTCCAGCTAAGAGTGTATGTGAAGATTGCAGTTGATGGCAGTTGTAAGTGTATGAATGTCGTGTTAACAGAGCTCCTCTGGCTGTGAATACCTGCTAATCACTCCGGACCGCAGCCTGGTGTTCCCCTCTGTGGAGTATGTCCGCAATGTGGTGTCCAAGGCGGGTATGAAGCAAGGATCCAGCAGCACGCCTGTTGTCATAGACAGCAGACACATACAAGGAGCAGACTTCACAGCCGCTAAGGTACAGTTTATCCTCTTGCTCTTCTTGTTATTTCTCCTTGCCTTCCTACTTCATATACTCTGCCTTCCAGTCGTCTTCCTTCAATTCTTCCACCAGCCTCTCCTAGTTCTTCACTTCGTCGTCCTATTTCACTTTCTCCTACCCAGCCCGTTCAGTCAGTTATCCTCATCCTACGCCTCTTCTCACTTATCCTCCTACGCCTACTCATCGTACTTCTCCTCTTACTCCTTCTGTTATTCCTCTACTTCTTCTATTGCTGCTCCTTAGCAGCTAACTCCTATCTACTCCTACTACTGCTCCTCTTACTCCTTTCGGCCTATGCCTCCTTAGCGTCATATTACTACTGCTACTCTTCCTACTACTCTTCTGCACGTACTCTTCAGCCTACACTTCTTACTACTTCTCCTCCGGAGTACGTACAGAAGAAAAGTAGGAAGAATAGCAGTAGTAGTATGATGTTAAGGAGGTGTAGGCTAAAAGGAGTAAGAGGAGCAGTAGTTAGAGTAGAAGGGAGTATGCTGTTAAAAAACAGTAATGTAAGTAGGTGGAATAAGAATGGAAGTAAGATGAGGAGTAAGATGAGTAGGAGTGTGAGTAGTAGTAGCAAACCTGTGAGGCCTAACTTCACATCTAACTGGATTCTCCGATAATCTTCACTGTCGCTCCATCCTCACCTCACTCGCGTCATTTTTACTAGAGACAAAGACCTGGTGTTAAAACCTAAACAAATCCTTTCATTACTTTCATATTTAATAATGAACTACTTGATCTCTCATTGAGTAGACACCATTCAAGGCTGGTCCAGACAAACCATATGTGGAGTGTGGATATTGAGTGCCCAAGCATCCGGTGTAGTCTTTCCATGGAACTGTGCTCTCTGTGATATTTTCAAATTGGGTAAAACTGTCGCTACTGAAATTGCCTGAATGGTCAACTCATTTAATTGATTTTCCTGAATATGTGCAGACGCATACTTAATATGTACATCATTAAATACACGCTCTGAAATTTGTAATATATTCTAATAATGCCACTGCATAAACCAAAATTTAATTTCCAATTTTTTACCATTAAGTTGGTTACGCCTTGATACAGCTTAGAATTGTAACACAGGAATATATAAAGCATAAGTACTTTGAAGACAGTAATAATTGGTAATACTGTATATCTCTTGCCCCACTGACAAAGGAACGCGAAGTTGCGACCTTGCACATTGAGGTAATGCTCGTGTTGCATGCATGTGTATGCTTATTTGCGCATATGTGATATACAGTGGTATAAGACACTATGTCACAAATATCATATTTTTCAGGAGAGCGGTTGAAAGAGTACGGTTCACTAGTGAATTCAGCTATTTAGTACCCAAAATTCTGTTTTTTCGACACAACACAGACTTTGTGTTGTATGCCACCAGGTAGTTCTTAAAACGGTGATAATGTTCACGGTAAAATGTACATTTGACAGAAAGTGGACATAGTGTCTTATGCTTCCGAGGTACAGATACATATCTGTGAGTGTGTAACCACGACTTGCAGTCGTTAACGAATGTAACTAATACCATGTATATGAACTAGAGACTGTCGTGTGTAACGACACGGTACAGATGAGAGAGTGTTGTTTGTGTGTAACGCAGGGCATGAAGTCGCTGATAGACGACTTCGTGAAGAGGAATCAGCCACTGCTCTTCTACAACCTGAAGCAGAGTGTGGAGGAGATCTTCCAGGGAGTCCAGCCCAAGGAGTTCAATTGTTGCCACAACGAGGTCGAGCTCAACGAACTACTCAAAGGTACACATACACACACACTAGTATAGCGACTGACTGAAGGGCGTGATGCAAGTGAGGCTTGCCTCTATCTCAAATACGCTGACTAATAACCTTGCAGACACACAGTTTTTACGGGGCAATCAATGTAAAAATTAACTACTTGTTAATAGACCAATTTTAAAGATAAACATTTTTTAAAAAAATTTTTCTATGTTAAAGAATTACTTACGAAGCATAATTTTAGATTATTAGGTATTAAAATGTGAAACCGTTCAAAAAATAGTATTCGATAAAAAAAAAATAACGTCCTATACAGCTGTTACAATGGTCTTGTTCCAGTAGTAGAACGATAATGGATAGATCAATGTACAGGATGATTCATTAATTTATAGACTAATGGATTAATGGATGGATTGATGGACTGAGACATGAATTGATGTAAGAATTGATAGACGAACACATTTATAGGTATTTGAAGTTATTGATGGATTTATTAATACAGGAAAATTTTAATGGGTGCAATGATATTGTAATTGGAGTAATAGATACATTCATATAGGGTTTAATGGATTATTTATGAACGTATTGATGGATAGTTCGATGGATATATTTATGGATCGATTAATAGACTAATATATTATTAATGTATGGATGTGTTGGTAGGTGTATTAATTTTAATTGTTGGGGTTATTAGTTCCTTAATTCGTGTACTGAAGGGTAGATTGATTGAGACATTGAATGGATGGATTTACTGATGGAACCCTGCATTTATGAGTAGATGACTTGGCTGTTGAACGGGTGGTTGGACTGACATGGAGGACTAATGGATGGATGTGTGAATTATATTGATGTATGGATTGCGGAATCTGCTCTATCAACATATAAAACCATTCCAAGGTAAAGAAAATATTTTAAAGCTGTGGGTGGGGCGAGATGTGTTGTAATGCAGTGTGACTTAACGAAATGTTGTACTTAATTGCATTGCTGTGTCGTCTTAGAAAACGAAGAGTGAACCAAGGAAAAACAGAAGGAAAATACAAGGCTAATTGGCAGTAGTGAAGACATATATAAAATATATATCCTAAAAATTTCCAGGAGGAATCGTGTCAGATTACAGAAAATGTGTTTCGTCTCAGAAACATTCCTGTATTCTGAGTTTTTATCGTTGTTTCGTCTCGTCTTTGGTTTGTGACGTCACTGTTGGGTCACCCAGTTTTGTGTGTTACATTGTCTTCGCTATCGGGCGCTGATGACCGAGCTGGCGAGCGCCCATAATAAAAATCATTCATTCATTATTTTTGGGAGTCCTGAGTTGTATTTTGATTTTCTTGGTTCAGTAGTGGTTTACTGAGATGACACAGCACTGCAATGGTTTATGTCCACAGTATACCAGCAAATTACTTCCTCCCATTGCACAAATCTTTGAGAGACATTGTAACGCAGTGTATTGTGTTGTGTGGTAGGTTACGCGAACCAGTCGAGCCAACCAGTGGAGGAGGTACATGAATCTGTCGTCGAGCATCAGTAGCGTCGTGTGACCTAACTTCTGCGGCCGTCCACAGTCTCCGCGAGCCAGAGCACACTCGCCTGTCAGCAAAGTATGCACTACTTGCCTGGTGCTGCAAACAAACAGTGGCAAGTGACTCCTTCCTAGCTGGCAGCTGGTGGACACTCGTCTGTGATAGCAAAGTGTGTACTTGCCTGGAAGTTCAAAGAAATGGTGTCGAGCCCTCTAGCTGCGAGATTTACTCGGCCACCAGCAGAGCACACTCGTCTGACATTACCAAGTGTCGATTGCGTACTTGATTGATACTGCACCGCTTTAGGCCTTGGAACTGTGGGACGCTTATCTTAGCAGCGAAGTGCTTACTTTGCTGGTGCAAAGGAACAGCGACGAACCTTCTGCTCTAAGGACGTGCAAGAATATGGCACAAGATTAAACTGGTCAGTGATAGTAAAGTGCGCACTTTGCTGGTACAATGGAACATCATAGAACTTCACACGTAGCTCTAACACGGGAGCTAGTGAAAGCTCGACCGCGATAGTTTAGTGTGCACATCTTCTGGTGCACAATCAAGTAAAACCATCCTGCTGACTGCGCGGTGACCTTGGTAACTAGTGGACGCTCATCTTTTGCTGTGAAGTATGTACTTGAATGGTACATTAGCGACGAGTAGTCAAATAACTGCAAATTATTCCCGGGAACTAGTGACACTCATCTGTGATAGCAAAGTGTGTACTACTTGCCTGGTGGTTCAAACCAACAGTGATAAGTAACTCCTACTTAACTGTGAACTAGTGAACACTCATCTGTGATAGCAAAGTGTATACTCGGCCTGAGGGAAGGAACCTTGAGGGCTGCCAATGGTAAACAGAGACTCTCGCTTGAAGACACCTCCCTATTGGTGAGACCCAAGACTTTAGTACGAGCCTGCCCGTTGAATGTGACAGACTGCTCAGTCCTGCTAGTATTTCTTTGATGCTGTGACTGATGACCGTATGTTATAAATTTTTTAGTCATTCCAGTTTTTTTTTCAGTGAGAACTCTAGGTATTTTTACTTGCAACTCTCAAGGCATTGCTGTGTTAAGTGTAACGTAATAATTTATGAAGTTTACAAGTATGCAGTATTGTATTTATTTTTGTAAGTTGTAGTTTGTGAAAGTTGAAAAGAAATTTTGTTAGGCTTAGTTTTTTGTAGGACTTGATTCGTTCGTGTTTACCTACGATCTGAAAGAACTGTTTCAATTGGAATGTGTTAGACCGTACCTTTATTTACTGTCGTGAATTGTGCACTTTTGTCAACTATTTGAAAATCATTAAAAGTATTTGTGCCATTGAAGAACTTACTCGCACGATTTTTTTTTATTTCTGTCAAAAAGTAGAATATTCAAATTTTATAACATCATGTTTATAATGCCCAGTATGATGTAACATTTGTAAAATTCTTGAACTCGCGCAAATGTTTCTAGGAATGTTCAGTTTTGGAGCACCGTGAACTACTTTTGTGTTGTGAAACAGACTGATTGTAAAAATATAAGAATGTACTTTGTGTTAATTTTTTTTCTCAGAAACAAGATCCATATTATGACTAGAAGCTCACAACACGATAGCCTGACTAATGCGCCATTGTTGTACATTTTGGCACCAACCATGTTTTTGCATCATACAAGCAATTAAACCTGCAAATCTGGCACATATTTGGTTTACAGGTAAATTGTAAACTGGAAGTCCAAAACCAATAATAATACTTTATTAAAAGAGTGCATATATTCTGAAAAACCTCATTGTCTTACTGTCTCAAAACTTACTCAATCTAAAATCTATTCTTCGTTCATTCGTAAACGCACCCAAATTTTCCAACCATCTCTTTATAGCATCAAATTTGGTCCACGTAAGTGGTCTTAGATATCTTGCAGCGAGTGGTTTATATGAATTAATGTTTATGAACTTATAATTTGTGGTGAATATTATGTTCTTCATTTTGTTTTATGTCCACAGTGTAACAGCACACATTTAATATATCTATATATAATAATATGCTTTCATGTGTGTTCAACATTAATTTCTTCACCTTATCATTGAAAATGTGCTTTACCTTGTAATATATTAAGAGCTCTAAACGTCTCTGAGGGTAAATTCGTAAATCTTGAAATCTAGTGAATTATTTTAAAATATTTTCCTTTGCAGAGACTTAAAATTCAAAATTCTAAGTTGACATTTCCCAAAAATATACTTTACGTTTCTCTGAGCGCACGAAAGATAACAGCATCATAACTGTGCATTTTATTCAAGCAAAAACATTGATGGTATCAGAATAAAAGAGCACTATGCTAATATGCAAATCTAAATTATGTTATATGTGTCCAATTGTTTTGTAGTAAAATTATTATTTTTTTCTTATTTTATGTGCGTGAAATCTTTTCCTCTGTGACACAAAATATTGATGGTTATACAATGTTATTTCTACGTGAGTTCTTCATTTAAAACATTAAAAAATACTAACCATGATAAAAGTACTCAGTTATTTTTAGTAAGCCACTTATCTGCTGTGAAAGGATGTTACTATACTGCATTACTGAGCAATTATGTATTTCCTGTAATCAGGTATTAGTACACTGACCTTCCAGTGATCATAGATGTTGTATCATACGTAATGAAACTCAAGCTTTAGTTACTACAACTGATTTACAAAGTTGTGTAACATATTGTAGATCTCCATTTTAATAAGTGATCAAGTGTGATAGTGGGGTATACGAGCGTGGAGTTCTCACTCCGACAATCGGTTTTTCGTTTCCTAGCATTACACGTGCCTTATGTTGGTAGTCGTAAGCCTGATCATCTTTGAAATGTGTAATTTTATCAATAAATTAAGTTATTGAAATGTTCACTGATTCGAGTTATTTACCCCTATTGCAACGTTATCTCCTATCCCACTGTGCATTCGAGAAACTTTTGTTAATTGTGTGGATACAGAAGCTCCTGACGTAGAGAATAGACGTATAGCCTTCTAAGTTTCTGGCAATCTAGCTTTCAACCTCAGAGTTTACTGAGAAAATATTTATGAATTAATTATGCTTCTAAGCAAGTCAATAACTTTAAAGATATTTTTCTCAAATAAATATTGTACTATGAACATTTTCTTAACTACTATGACAAGAATGACTTTTCGCAGGAAAATTATTTCATAATATTTTTTTTTTCGGAAATATATGTTTTAAAATTACAGGTTATGTATCGAGTATTGTAAACCGGGGCTAGTTTGGTCCTGAGGAATATCACGGTCCCACTCAAAGTTTTGGTATTTATGTCGGTTAACGAAGAAAGTTTCAAATGTTAGCTAGATGCTTCAAGTGAATTTTTTTTTAACACTCATCCCCATTTATCTATTTGTCCACCAAAATAACCCAAAATTAATATTTTTATTGGGAGAAAGTAATGATGCGTAAATACAAAGTAACCCCTGTGTAGGGTGCTGGACCCTTGAAAATGTGTTTTGTGTTTGTGCCAAAACTGTTCAACTTAACTTCTGCACAACAGATAATTTGTCATTTCCCCAAATGAAAAAAATAGGAGCCATAGTTTTTTAATAATCACTCAACAAAGTAAAAAATTGCCATTGGGTTGTAGCCAAAATAAAAAAGTAATTAAGTAATGAAATCAAAATTTCAGGAACTGTAAGTCAGTGTATGAATGCACTGTAAGACGTGTTTGACAAAAGTTATTTTTGAAAATTTCGGTAACAGGTAAAACTCAAAGTTATGCAAAAATTGTATTCATTCTCAATAATGTTTTAAAATACGAAAATGTATGCCTCTGTAATTCCAAAGGCGTCGTGAAGTAGCTCATAGCATTTCGTATCAATATGAATTACCTTTTTCTTGTAAATTAATTACATTTCTTATTTTGGCTACACCACATCTACGGGGCCCATTATTTTCTTTAGGGAAATGACATGTTACTGTATGTAAATGTTAAACAGTGCTTAGCACAAATATATAAATTTACATTTTACGGGGCCAATGTCCTTAACGGTATTAACATACAGCAGCATTCCTCCTAGACATTTTAAGTAGAGTACATTTATTTTCGAGTTAGCTTATTATAACATTTTACCGCCATTTAAACTGTGTAGCAGTGATATAAGCCACTCTTATTCTTCATTTCACTGGTGCGTCCGGAAGAACAACGTTGCCTTGGTAGAGTCCACACAGCCAGAAGATGAAGAAAAATGAAGATGTTTGAAGAATAGTTCATCGCATTCACCAGCAGTGACACTATCGGGTACGAAGGCGCTCCTTGCGAATATCGCTTCTTTCATTATTAGCTTACTTTCCGAAGGAAAAAAAATAGGCTTATGATGTCATATTTCTGTCCGCGCGTGTGTGTGTTTGTGTGTCCCCCTAAAAACCTTTGAACCAGTGGACCAAATTTCATCAAACTTTGTACACATATAGTAAATCTGACTTGACTTTATATATTAAGTTTACGCCATGTTCATATTTTCAAAATAGCGGCCATTTGAACATTTTTCGATCAAGCTAGATGTCTAAGGAACTGTAGTTTAAAATTTTATCAAACTTTGTACACATATAGTAAATCTGACTTGACTTTATATATTTAGTTTACGCCATGTTCATATTTTCAAAATAGCGGCCATTTGAACATTTTTCGATCAAGTTAGATGTCTAAGGAACTGTAGTTTAAAATTTTATCAAACTTTGTATGCATATACTACATTTACAAAGTTGACTTGAATTTAGTGTCTTTCGTTTATCCTGTGTGCATATTTTCAAAATGGCGGCCCTATTTTTATTTTTAGCATAGTAATACGTATTTTAGGAAATATATTTTTTCAGCATTTCTTCAAACTTGGTACACATAAGCTGCATAAAAACCTTACTTGAATTTTGTATATTTCGTTCACCATTCTGTAATGTTTCGAAAAACGGAGGATATTTTTTTATCCTTTAATAATAAAAAGACTTTTATAAAAATTGTCCCCAATTTATTAGACTGGTTACTCACATATTACTTAGCAAGCTGACTTACTTTTATTACATTTTGTGTAACACACGACTAAATCAGTTTTAACAATTAATATTACTAGATTACGTAAACAATTTTGACTTCCAGGACAGGATTTTGCACCCACTTGAGGAAAGTAGGCTTATGAGTTAGGCTGGTAACTTCTTGTTATTTAATACAGTAAATTCGATAGTCGTACAATAACATTTTAATTTTATAAAAGTTGCTAATTATTATTAAAAAATATTATAGTTTAATATAATTTTTAACAGAATTAAAATGTGATACTTTCATAAATTGTATTATATGTTATTTTTAAAAATACATTTAAGACGGCATTGTTAGTGAACGTCATAAATTCTAATTATGAGCCAATTTGCTTCAACCGTCAGACGCCTAGAAATGTCGTTGCTGTTTCAAACGCCAAAGAACAGGCCTTGTCCAATATAGCTCTTTTCTGTATTTAATTTATGTCTCCCTTTAAAGATACTTTCTTTGAGAACTGAAGTCATACATTACCTCGTAGACTTCCTTGTTTACGCAAACTTTTGAGAACTATTCAGATACTGTAACTATCCGGCTGACAGTTTTATCGTTAAACAATGAATGTGTAATCTGGGTGTTAGATTTTATACATCAAACAGATAGGTTGTCGTATGAGGGATAGGATGATATTTTTTTTAGGTTTAGAGTCTTACAAAGATAAATAGAATTGTGTCTGGTCACGATTCTGGAGAAGCAGGTCAGCATACTGACATGTAGATTTAGACTTCCTATCAACTTAATTTGTTTTCGAAGCAACAGTTGGCACCACTAGCACACAGGTGTTGTTTTAACTCTGGTTGAGGTTAATTATACTGCAGGTTAGAAAGATCTTTGTTATTAGTTTGGCACAGGGATAATTTCTGCCGCTAGTGATGTAAACTGACCAATCACAGAGCTTTCGAGAATAGAAAGTTACATAATGCTGATAATTTGATAGCCAGAATTGGTTTGCATTAACTTTAAAATTCAATTCAATAACTTCTGTCTTCACCAAGGCCTAATTAAAATTTATTTTGCTGCGTTCTCGTATTATATTAGAGACGTTAGTGATCGCAGCGAAACTAGTGGTATAATTTGTCCCTCTTATAAACTCTCCCATAAGAAATTATGTCTTCTTTCCAACTTGTAGAACACTTAACCTTACTCTAGTGTAGTAGGAAGATTCGCTTCGTCAACTATACACTATGCGGTACAATTAGTAGGCCTACGTCGTTTAAGTGAAACATCAGTCGCAATTTTTCATTAATTTAATTTTTTATGTTGAATCACTTTTGTTTCGGGTAAATATTTGTCCATTAGGCAATAACAGGGTGTACAATGTAATTTTTTTTGCTAAAAATTGTAAAATTAATATAATCATTCCATTAAGGTGGCCGAATGATTTGTATAGACAAAAAATAATTATCTTATTTTCATGAGGACAGATATTTATAATATTGTTTAGCTATCCAATATAAGTTTACGGACATTTCTACGTGTGTTGATTGTGTATTATGAGCGTTAACAATAGCGGAACTTTATTTTCTTAATATCTATGCCACTGATGTTGCCTGAGACTTATGCAGCCCGTGTACCGCTGGTCGCTGGTGTCGTGCGGGTAACATACACATGTTACTTGCAGGCGTTGCCTATCCGAGAGCTGTGGAGGAAGTACGTTTAGGGATTTACATGTTGATTTATATTCGGCGGTGATCCGACATGTTTAACAATGTCTCTTCCTGCCAAAACCATTTCCTGCTGTGAGAAAACGAGAATACCGCAATAGAAATAAAAAATCTCGAAAAAATAATCGTAATACTATGTTTCAAGTTTTTTTTTTCAGTGGAACTGCTTAGTTGTTCAAAGTTTTCAGCGTATTTAATAAAACACACTGAAAGATCCTATAGCAAATGTGGACCGCACCGAGATGAATGAAAATGTCACTGATGGTATATGTTAGATAGGTACCGAGGTACTACGTCGTGATACTAATACTTTGATATTCAGTAAGAGAAATATGTTAAACATTTTAACTGTGACCTCATATGTAATATATATTCGTCACTTATTGTGGAAACTACACACACCTGCTCTCTGTTGGTAAACTAGGGAACTGTGTGTACAGAGCTTTCCCAATTACGTGAAGTCCGCAAGTGGTTTATCACTTATATGTGGTCTGTTTATCTTATATCGCTATACTTGCTCTAACACCACACTTACGCCAAATACTTGGATGTATTACTGGCTTCTTAACAGACGCAAGAAAGCTAATTGTAAACATGCCCAAAAATATACATTTAGAATTTATTTTTAACATACTATGTAACTGTCATGGCTGAAGGTGTATGGTGGAAGTAAAATATATATAAGATTTCTTTTCTTTTTTTTTTTTTTTTTTTTTTTTTTACAATTTTGACAGATATCAAGAAAATAACCAAGATACGCGGGAAAAATCGTGCCACTCAACGTACAATATTTATTTAATGCGTTTTTTCTTTAAACTACCCACAACGGTATGTGAGACTGCAAATAGGTTGTGTTATTGTGTTATAAGTGTCAGTTCACGCTAGATTCCAAACGCATGTACATATCTGCTACGACTGGAACTAATTCATAGTTTATTAATCACGCTCAGAAGAACCTGAAGTCAATAACAACACTGTAAGTAAACGACAATAATCATGTCTTAACTCACTCATGTTATCATTGGCTGCTCAACGGTACAACAACACCAGTTGACGAATAGCTGATGATAAGAGAATGTATAGAAAAGTTTAGTACAGCCTGCTCATCACTGAACTGGCTATAATCCCCTTTTCTATGTATTCTTCCAACGAATATGGTTTAATAGGATAGCCTATAGCTTCTCATAAATCCGTCACTAGTGTGTTTCGAAAACTACTCCTGTACCTTATAGCTCTCTGTTTATTACGATTTTTAATGTATAGTAAATTTTGAAATAATTCTATTTTGTTCTCAAATCACCACTCAGAAAAATTCTTGGAATATTTCGTTATTTTTCGGTTGTATAGTGGTGCCCGGACAATAATGTTCAATTTAATTTGCGATTTAAAATGCACTTTCTTTGGATTCTTTATTTAGTTCCCAAGTTACTAATTTCCATAAAGTGATTGAACGTTTGCTAAATGAGGCATTATTTTAATACTAGCTTTTTGTGTATTTTTAGCCATATATATCGCACGTTTTAACTGATCAACCGTAAGTACAGGAGATAATACATTGCCTATAACTCACAATTAAAGTCTATGCTATCTGTATTATTTATTTTGTCACATGTTATCCATTATGTTCTAATTTTACATGTTGAATAATATCATTCGTGCTAAATACTGAAGTTTAACTTTATCTGCTCCCTCATTTAGGAAACCAGTGGTAAAAAGGCTGCATAAGGCTTTATAAGGTGCTTACCTATCCGTCTACTGTCTATAATTTGAAATCAGTTGCGTTAAACGAAAATAAAAGTCAGGCGCAGTAATAGAAAATACGATATGTAACAATATCTGTCATGGTTTATCATTTATCATTGGAGAGGATGGGAACATTCACAGTTGGATTAGGTAACTAAGAGGCTACATTCGCCTCCCACCAAGGCGACCCGGGTTCGGTTCCCAGCAGGGTACCTTCCCGAATTGTCGCATGTGGGAGTCGTACTGGACGAAGCCGCTGGTCGGCGGGTTTAATCAGATATCTCCCGTTTCCCCTGCCCTTTCGTTCCGGTGCTGCTCCATACTCACCTCAAGTCACCCCTCATCAGCTCTAATTACCTCGATGTTGAGCGCTGGCCAAATCTCTCGCTCACCTAATTGGCTAAAAGTTGAACCACAAATGCGCGAAATTCAGGTATATCAAGCGCGCAATATTTGTTTGACGGTTTTCCATTTAATTCATTGAAGTATTGCATCGTTAAATCTTCATCATAAAATATAGGTACTTAGGGAAAAATATTTACGATTACCGAACTTCGTAATGATCAAATTTTAGAATTTTTTATTTTATCAACTAAATGACGGGAAATTAAACGATCAGCGTTTATGAAGTGAGAGTTCTTATAAGTCGTTGATAAGAGAACGTCTTTCCCTTGTCCGGTTTTCATCGCTAGTGCATTTAGTAAAGGTTTGTTATTAAAATGTTCAACTACAAAAAAAAATATATATTAATTTATACTTCCACTCTGTGTGTCTCCGTTTCAAGTAAATAAGAGCAAAAATTACTAACGAAGAAGTCGAAAGTCGGGTAAGTTGTAAAGCGCGCTACGCCAAAATCGCTTTTTACAAACCAGTCATTCACACACGCAGATCAAAGTCTCTGATCCTTGTAGCAACGGCAGGGACGCCTGATCCACGCGAAAATACTTCTGCACAATTTAATTTGAATTTCCTATGTGCACATGGGCATAAGTGTTGTTGGCAGCGTGTCTTTCTGCGGACGCGGCACTTATTTGACTTTGCCAATCGCAATAATGCTACTGCGACACACGCCCGTGATTATTGGGTAGACTCCCTAGACGCCGAGAGTTCAAACATCCAATCAGTAAGGGCGTTCCAGAGGAAATCATAATTTTATATATGTATGAAACAGTGTTCGTTTTGTAGACGCTATGTGGGAGTACATTATCCTTTTTAAAAAAATTGGCTCAGCCAGTTTTGTTCCACAACGGCATTTCAAAGTCAACATTTGCATGTTTTTAGTTCGTACACCCCCCCCCCTCTCCGCCCTTCCCAAAAAACTAATTAATGTAATGAAACGAAATTATTCTCAGTGAAAGTACATGACACGGGCTAGAGTGTTACGTATACAAAAACCCATTCAAATAATGTTAAGTATTTTTAAATTTTTTCTAAAATTTTGAATTATTTTATACAATTTAGAATTTTTTTTTAAATCAGAATATTTTGTATTGGGTTTTTATGTACTTAAAGCCCGGCCTGTGTCATGAATTTTCCTTGTGAATTATTTCGTATCATTTTATTGATTGGTTGTCGGGGGTTTATGAACTAAAACCATGCAAATTTTGACTTTGAAATTCCATTGTGGAACAAAACTGGCTAAGATATATTTTTTTTTGTAAGAGAATAATGTCCTCCCATGTAACGTCTGCAAAAGTAGTACTATTTCGTATAAATATAAAATTATTATGTTTCCCCACCTGGAGGCTGTTAACCACGAAGCATAGCTGCACGCGTGCACGTAGGCACCGATACATGGCCGTCTTTTGTAGAAAGCCGGAGTCTTGAATGTGGCAACACTGCATCAGAGGCCTGCTGCCGGTCGCTCATTGGCTGCCCTAGTCAGTGTAGACGTGTACACGCCACTACAGCTGCATCTATACACGTTACAAACACTAGGGTGGCCAAGACGTGACAGGCAGCATGCCTTCAATGCAGTGTTGCCACATTCAAGACTCCGGCCTTCTACTAAACACGACCGTGACTGGAACAAAGTGCTTTTGCTGAAATCAGGGGTACCAACAGGTAGGACCAACTCTCTGGAATACACGAAAATGCAATAACTAGTATGTTAGCAACGATCTATATAGTTAACATAGAGGGAAGGAAACGCTTCCAAAGTGAAGCCCAATTGAACGGCTGTTTTGGCCCAAGAAAACATGGTGAACAGCAGTGTGGCCAACATTATGTTAAAAATCCGTCATATGTTCGCATAAAATCCGTCACTTTATAGCTCCACTATATTCCCGCTAAACACAGGAAAAATATCAATAATTATTGTAACATATTATACTGTAATAAAGTTTAAACTAGCATAATCGCTCTCGTCTCTCGACCGGATATAAGAGTCCGCCATTTTATCTAGGGTCAAAATACCACGTTCAATTGGGCTTCACCTCAGAGCCTTGGAGATTGCTGTTTCCGCCCCTCTATGTTTACTATATAGCTCGTTGTATGTTAGTGTCCCGTGGCAAATTTCCGCACGTAATAAACGTGACGTACTTGGCACCTGTCTGTGGGTTTTCTCGGGGTTCTGCCGCTTTCACCGCCCTGACGTTCCGCCCATATTCCAATCTCCCGTTACGCCAATGTCTCGAGATACCTATGCTAAACGCTCTTACAGCCTGGGGCACACACATTAAAAAGTAATTACCATCGAGCGTGCAGTCAGCACAGAGCGACAGTTCAAGGCCAGTCGGCGAGGCAACTTTTCCGCAATGTCGTGACGTCAATGTGTCAGTGACCAAGTATTGCGTCGACTTGCTACAATCTCAGGTTGACCTCGATAAACTGAGTGAGGTGGCGCAACGTGGCCGACCTTCGTACAGCAGTCGGATGCGCTCCGGCTTGCGGTACCAGAGGTACTGGGTTCGATTCCCACGTCCGGCTGGGCGTTACAGCCATACATTTCAGAGGTACTAATTTTTTACGACGAAACGAGAGCAGATTTCACAGATCTGGTTGACGGTTTGGTTTAATATCGTCTTCTCCAAGTTGGCTGATTGTTTCAAGGCAGTAAATACTGTGATTTTAGCTAGTTATGTAACTAATGAATGTCTGGTTAATTGACTTTTTAGGGGTTATCACGGCAAACCCCATTTTATTCAAATCTGCCGAACGTATTTTTATATCTCCTTAAGATTTAAAAAAATAATCATTGCATAAACAGTAGGAACATGAGAGAATTACCTTAATTTGTGATATTTTAAATTGGTCACAAAAATCGTCTCACTACAGTTTCCTGAAACACAACCTACAAAGTACTTGGTGTTACCTATTTAAAAAGGGAGAAGGGGTAATGTTTGAAGCAGTGTGAAGGAGGAAACCTTGCAGTTGTACCAACCATTAAATAAATGGTTTCTCCTTTGACTCGGGTTCAGAAGCTGTGGGTTAAAATTCCGGTCCACTCATGCATTTGAGGTCCATTAACTTGAACCGATACTGTTGCTTCTAACATGTAAACATATCGCTAGGCGTCGGTTACGTAAATAAATATATTACTTCAGTACAGAACTGTATACAGGACAGGCATTTGGAAGCGCAGTAGTTCAAACTGACCAACTACAGAGACGGAACCGAGATTCATTGTTTTCATATAAAACTTGTAAGATATCTTTGGTGATAAATTGGTCCATCTACTTATAATGTAAGCCGCGCAGCACACTTTATGCATTCATTCTTCATTCCGATACCAGTACAGAGTCGATCTTGACTGGCTTAATTCGTAAACTGCAAAATTATCAATTATTTAACAACAATAGCTGTTAAATAAAAGAAAGCTTTTCATTTTGCTGATACTTCTTAACAGTTTTTCCCCTGGTAGTGTTCCTTAGATATTTAGGTAACGCTCCTAACACAGAATATTGCAACAGACAAACCCTTCGTAACTCGAACACGACAAACGAATCCTTGCCGAAGATTCCCGGAGTTGAGTGCATTCAGAGCGACAATTGAGGCATCGAAAAACCAAAGCTATAATTAAATATGCATGTAATTAACAATTTGTTAATTTATTTAGAGTCACTCAACGTTACATACTGTAGCAAAAATAATATTATGAAGATAATACAGCGTTACCATTCAATAAAAGTCTAAATAGTATTCAACTTCGTGCTAAGACACAGTCGTATAGGGTTTTATCTTGCAAACGTCTTCAGCGAAAATATTGTACTCGTCATTTAAGGGGTATGGAAAGGTACAATGTCGAGTGGACGAATGGAATACTCAATCGTCAGTGAAATTTTAACTACTCATCAAAATTCGATGAGATTTTTTTTTTGCCGAGTAGATAGTTTATCAGCGGTAGTATGCTTTATTTTCGGGTATAAAATTAAAATCTATTTTTTAGAAAAATAAGGGCTTCAAACCACGAAATCTACAAAAATGGAAAACGGTCGTTTTTATAATGTTTGGCATGATAATGTCTAGGCAGCTATAATAAACGATTTTCAAAAATACTTGCGTTTTCATTTGGAAATGATTTTACTATCTGAAAATCTCTGCGCGAAAGGTTTACGGATGTTAACATTATTATGAAAAGAAACTCGAGTGTTTTTGAAATTCGGTTAATATAGAGACCTACATATCATCATATTAAAAATTTAGATAGTTACAGTTTTTCCGTTTTTGTAGATTGTGTGGTTTCAATCCGTTATTTTTTTCTAAAGAAACTGTTTTTAATTTTTTTACTTGAAAGTATATAATACTACCGCATAGTGCTACATAAATAAATGTCCGCTGATAAAATACCTACTCGACAAAAAAATCTCATCGAATTTTGATGAGTAGTTCAGAATTTATTGACGCTTGAGTATTCCAATCGTCCGCTGAACGTCGTACTTTTCCAGACCCCTTAATGTTCAGTTATAACTTTCTTGTTATATATACAGCTGGAAAGTCTGGTCTGGGCTTGCAGTTGTACAGTACATCATAGAGGAGATGGGCTGCGCATGCGCAGTAAGGTATAACTGCGGACAATACTGGCGTGTAAGCCCAGCAGACTGTAGTAAACATTTATTGCTAGCATCGCTGTTAACCGGCGCGGCCACATCCTCTCTGTTATCACACCGGTCATATATCTCTGCTTGTTTGCCCGTCGTACTGAGGAACAACTTGTCAGTATTTACCTCTAGTTGCTGTGGTATCTACAATTGTCACGTGCTGTCAGAACTTACAGTCGCAATGACGCAAAACCAACAGTTAGGAACTTAGATTCCTATACATATGAGGTACTTTCACTAATAGGTTCCCCTGTTTTTTGGTGAAAATGTTTCCTCGTCTGTTTGTTCTAGTGCCTCGTGTGCACATCTGCAGCTTCATGGCCACTGAATAGATGTTTTTAACTCTCAATGATCTTAACGTTTAACTGCAGATCACAGACGCGTCTACTGCAGTCACCTTGTTCTGATTGGCACGGTCAAACGAGAAACGTCTTTCTACGAAGACACTCTGGCCACAAACTATTTAGTAATACAGAAGTGAAATAGCTGGTAGGACGAAGAGCTCAGTCACACACACCAGCAAAATGGCTTCCCTGGCCAGCAAGATGGCGGAGACGCCTACCGCCAATCAACGTAAGGTAGCTGCTTTTCTAGTCGGCAGCCAGGCCAATAGGAAACCTGCAGTAACATGCAGGAAGCAAACATACACGGGGCTGGTATCAACAACACCGGGCAACCAATAAGCGGTGAAGTTCGCCCTATCAATAGAGACATGAACTTTTCGCGAAAAGAATTTTGCCCCACTTTGTTCCAGTGCCTTATGTGCACGTCTGCAGTTCTGCTTCATAGATATTGGCAGCGTGCCTTTGAACTGTGACGTTTCTCATTTGACTGTACCAATCACAATAAGATTACTGTAACACCACACGTCTGTGATTTGCGTGTAAAACCCCACGACACACGA
>PNEQ01040333.1:0-13526 GCA_003012365.1 Medauroidea extradentata | reverse complement strand
CCTATCAAAAGAGCCGCCGTGTCATTTCACGTCTGTATTACTATCTAGTCCGTGCTCTGGCAGTGACAACGAAGCAGAACTGCAGATGTACACGAAAGGCATTGAAGCAAGTTGTTGCAGAAATATTTTCGTGAAAATCAAGTGGCCCTATGCAACAGAATAAGAACCACGAAATTGTAGCGAACAGGTTATTAAAATGTTTTCTTTCAATGCCTCGCGTTCATATCGCCAACTGTACGTCATGGATATTGGCAACGTGTCTTTCTTCAGACATACCTCTGATTTAACTGCACCAATCAGATGAATGTTGCTGAGACACCATATGTCTGTGACTTGCCAGTAGAATCCTAGGACAAGTGAGAGCTGGAACATCCCAGTCACTGACCACGTAGCAGAGCTACAGATGTGCACACAAGGCGTTGAAACAAACTGGTGCAAATCCAACAAAAACGAGCGGCTCTAACTGATACAAAGAGTACTCGCATAAACTGCTAGCAAGTATGAGTAATTGAGGACTGAACATTAAAAAGAGGCTAAGTACCATTTTCGACAATGAGTTAGGTACATAGAAAGGTGCCAAAACATTAGGTCGAAGACATACCTAAAGTGATATCTCCTAGTGATATTCATGCTCGCCTTACATCAGCACAATTAGATTGTTCGATTAACATAAACACATTCTAGTTCATTGAAAAAATATATATTGGTGTTCATAAGAGCTTTGTATTAATTACTATTCGATTTCTCCTATTATAAAAATATGTGAACACATTTCGATAATTCCTAGAGCCCACGATTTTTTATGAAAAGAATTCTGCAACAGTTTGATTTAATGCCTTACGTTCACATCTGCAGGTCTGCTTCTTGATTATTGGCAGAATGTAGGCGGGGCTCATTTGACTTGTGCCAACAGGAACAAGGTTACTGCGACACCACACGTCTGTGATTTGCGGGTAAAACCCCGAGACGCTGAGAATTTAAAACAGCCAATCACTGACCACGAAGCACAGCTGCATAATTGCACATAAGCCACTGAAACAAATTGTTGCAGAATTCTTTTCACCAAAAATCGTGGGCTCTAATAATTCCTTATTCACTTGTTTGTCGCAATATACTGTTTTCGTCATTATCTTGAAACTTGCCTTTTGGCACTTAACCCCTTGTGAATGTTAAGTCCTCAATTGTATTGACATAAATGTTCAATATTTTAACTACAGAATATAAACATTAGTTAGTTAATAGGTAAAAAACACAGTAAGGACGTTTATCTTTCTTGATTCTTTTGTGTTGGGGAATATCGATTGTTGTTTGCCAATACACGGTCGATCAGAGCCGAAATTATCAAATTCCGATCGTCTTGATCGAGTACATATACGGATTCTCCTTCAGACAGCAGCAAGTGTTTAGACAACAGCTGGTATCAGCACATACGGTTCAAGTCTACAGTGTAATATGATTATTTGTCCAGAAATCAGTTCCTCTCTACTACCACGAACAATGCCATTGAAAACCGTAGTATACTCTTCCGAATATTTTGAAGGGAAGAAGGAGTTAAACATAGACAGCAACAAAAATTTAATTTACGAAACTCAAGTTCACTTCCTTTTTTAACAGAATCTACAATCTTACACCATAAAACATGTAGACAACTTTATCTGTCGAAAGCAAAGCAATGTTCACAAACTTGTATAGAAAATATAATTCCTCTTACATACAATGTAATAACTGCACAGTACAGCAAAGATTACAGAAACGTCAGTGAAATGTCACCAGTACATAAGGTAATATTACAGCACAACATGCACATCACATTTCTTGGTTTCTCGAAAGTAACATTATAATGGAAATTTCGAAACGAAAAGAGAACCTATTTCATAAACGCCATGACAGTAACATACACACGAGAAGAAACATGATTTTAAAAATAACCTCACACAGCAAAACGCTTTTGTGGCGGCCATGAAATTTGTTGTCAATATGAACCTCACCAAAGTTTTTGTAGTCACAACGAAACATTTTTTGTGGTCGCCAAAAATTTGATGAAGTCTATAATGATAAATCATTATGGTAGTGTCCACAAGGCCTTTTTTTTTTTCAGTTCAATAATGTAGTGGTAAGTATTGACTGTAAGACATTGTTTGGATGTGTTCCACACGTGTGTATAAGAGAGCTGAGAAATTGCACGTAGGAAACAAATTTCCCATGTATTTACAGTATATGTCCCAGTAAATAATACGAAAAAGTAGCACGTAAAGGGAAATTGCCAACTTTGTATGGTAAAATTCCCATACCACCTTCAGGTTAATAAGGTTACTTACATTACATGCATAGGAACTTCACCAAACTATTTTTATAATGTACTGATCGATTGTTTTAAATAGCAGTTGTTCGATTTCAGTTCGTGCTGTAAATTGTAACATTATTTTCATAGATTTTGTGTACAGTGAACTGTAAAAATAAAATACAATTTTACAGATGCATCCAAACTTCCTTTTACTGTATGACTCATGAGAAAAAATTGTTTACTCAAGAATGCACTTTTCCATTAGTTTGTCACGTTATTTTCTTGTAAATATAAGTTAAATTTTCTTCCTTTATAGCCTATGTACTGGAATTTTACCTGGTATTTTTTTCTGTGCACGCCATTCCAATAGAGAGAAGTCCGAGGATGTGTTAAATGCAGGTTTTGGATGGCAAATCCAAGCAAGCAGCGGGGGAGAGCGGGCTCCTGATTGGCTGTTAGCGGGCAGGAAAGTGAGTGGATGTTGCCGCCCCTTGCGGTCACACGGCGAGGTCAGAGGAACCGCCAAGACCCAGGCCGGTCACGCACCTCTCAGATGTCAGGGGATCTCCCCTGTACCAGCCGCAGAACACCGCACCTTACAGATGTACAACCACCGCAAACCTCTCCACGCGTGACTCAACACCTATTTTATACACGATTCTTAGAAACAGGGAAGTTTCACAGAATCGTTTGGAAATTCTACATTGTAGGCAGGGCACGCAAAAGTACAATGTTGGTAGGTATTGGGAACCAACAGCAGATGTTTGCAAATAATTTGCTACTGGTTGTATTTCAAAACACATCAATTGATGTTCATTTCAAAGACTAGATGATTACATCGGAGTCTACCTCCGAATAACATATATTTGGTGGCGTAGTAACCATACTCTGAATGCTCCAATCAAATGAGAAACTTCAACTTCCAAATCGTCCCTACCTAGAAGAAGTAAAGTTGCAATGGGCGTGGGTCCATATTGTTTTGCATCAGCTCCAGTCGAGACGTCACAGGTCAAATGTATTGCGGACTAGCAAGATCTCCAGTCTTTGCATGTTTAAGACTCCGCCTGTTCAGCGAAGTCACAGAGTTTAAGTAAGGACTCACCGTTAAACTGAATTCATTCTCAATTGATGACTTTCAAAGATAACCTAACAAAAATATTATATGTAAAACTTCTTTAGAAATATTGAGTCAGAAGCAATGTTTAATAACAACTTCTCTTGTACAGTATGATTAAAAAAGTCACGCAACCTATGTACCTATTCTGGTTTTCTTGTATGCTGATTGGCTGTAGCTCTACAATTATAGAGTGTGTAGTATCTCCACGGGTTGCCTGAGTTTTTGATACAATTTTATTTTTATATAAATTTTACAAACACGTTAAAATATTAAGAAAATAAAATTTGTTTAAAACTGTACCTAAAATTCGGGTTGCTTAAGAGAGACATTTTATTTGAAAATCAAATGCAGTGACATATTTAATATTACAGCCGATTTATTACAGTAATTTCATGTCTTGTAGTTTGATAGGCAGACTCGTGTCAACATTAAAAGGACAGGTTGTATTATATGCTGCGACATGCTCCACTCTAGCATGTAAGTGTCAGATATATAGCAAGGTGACAGGCATGGGTTAGCGAGTGACAGCAATCTGCCAGGCAGAAGCAGGTTACACCTATATATCATATCTCCCTGCCTGTCGGCTTCAGGCGGTAATCCTATCAGCAACTGAGGATAATACTCGTACAATGGCTTTCCCAGACTATGACCAAGGTTTTCCGCCATCACGCAGATACGAAAAAAATCTCATGTTTAGCTAGAGTAGAGTACGATTTGTATTCGATTCGTTTAATCATTGGCCTGAGTGAAGATTGCAAGCGTGTAAAAATTTCACCGAGTTAATTGAGTACATGTGTTCGATCGTAGCCTGTATAATCTCTGGTCGCAGAATATGTAGGAGTACAGAAGTGGAATAGCCGGTAGGACGCCAAATTCAGTCACACACACCAGAAAACGGTCTCGCTGGCCAGCAACATGGAGGAAACACATACCGCCAATCAGCGTCCGTGCCTGCAGGAGCCAAACATACACGGGGCTGGTATCAACAGCCTCGGGCAGCCAATAAGAGGTTAAGTTCGCCTGTATCACGTGAGCCGTCATTTCACATCTGTATTACTACTTAGTCTGTGCACTGGGGGTCAAGCTTCTTAGTCACGAGAACCAATAAAGCCTAATTATCTGTAGCAGGTTGTGTTTCGTAAACGCATAGTCTCTTCTTCGTACTGTGAAGTGGAGGTGTCTTGTGTGATGGTACTGCGCAGACCACTCCTTCTACCACAAAGGTGATCCGGGTTCGACTCCCGGTTGAGACACGTAAGATTTTAGCTTGTGGGAAACATGGCGTACATTGCCATTCCCAGGTGTATTTTCTCTGGGTGGTCTAGTTTCCTCTGTCCTCGTGCCTCACTCACTATATTACAACCTCGGCCAAGACCTGGCTAACTCTATCAATTCCAAGCCGCTCGAAGTACCGGGTTAGAAACCCGGGCAAACAAATCCCGTGAATACCGCTAATATCTTCGGTTTATAATAGATTATCCCGTAATTATTTCCCGATAAGCCTCCTGATAAAGAGAGGAGACATGGGGCTCTGTGCTACTTAAAGCGAGGTTATTTATTGTAACTAAACTTCTGTTAAAGAATGGTTTTTGTCCAAAGTTGGGCTGAGTTTACTGTGTCCCAAGCAAGTGTTCTTTCTTAATACGCAGGTACACGCAGTGGAGTTCACTTGAATAATATTTCCTTTACTCTTCTATGACTCACTGGGTTTTAAAGACTTACATACATATGGATGCTTTCCCTGAATACAAGCTATAAACACGTATAGACCACTGCTTTCCACGGAGCACACTGATATCTGCGCTTATAACACCGTACAATGTCACTTCAGCACTATTGGTATAATTTACTACAGTACGTTTCTTACTTTGTAGAAAAATCCTTCAGCAAGCTTGCATGTTCGGATTCCTCAAAATTATGAGATCTTGGAATATGATGATGGAACTATTGCTTCCAAGACTAAAACAGTTCTGTATCACTTCCACCTGCAGTTCTGTTTCGTGGTGAATGATTGGGTGCTTCTACCTCTCGGCGTCTTGGAATTCTGCCCGCTAATCACGTGTGGTGTCGCAGTAGCCTTGTTCTGATTGGCACAAGCAAATATGTGACGCCTCTGCACAAAGCCACGCGGCCAATAACCACACAGTGGAGCTGCATGTGGTTGCATGAGGAATTGAAATAAAGTGGTGCAAAATTTTCTACGAAAATTCATGAACCTTTAGTTGTAAGAATTGGTGGTAAGATAGTGAGTACCGCGTGAACATGTTTTGTTCATAAACCAATGAGCGGAAACACAGCGGTTACGTGCTGGAGCCCCCGCAATGTATAGCATGATGCTTGTTGGCAAACACTCTGTAGACATCGCGATTACAAATAACAGTATTTAACGTAACATGATGTTTGTTGACTTATTCTCGAGTAAATTGTATGTATTGTTACGGACATTTTTGCACCAATGCCTTACGTGCACTCCTGCAGCTCTGCTTCCTGGTCAGTGATTGGCTGTTTTAACTTCCTTCGTATTTGGGTTGCATCCGCAAACCACAAGCGTGTGGTGTCGCAGTTAACCTTGTTCTGAATGACACAGCCAAATGAAAGACGACTTTGTAGAAACACAGACAGCCAATAACTAGGGACTGGAAAATTTCGCGAATTCAATGACCTCCGGACTAGAATCAATTATACTATGCATACTCAAGCCCCGACTATTAATAGTCAACTAGCTGCTACTCAGTGGAAAAGCTGACTATGAACGAATAGACGCGGCTTGAGTATGCATAGTATAATGGATTCTAGTCTAAGGGTAATTGAAATCGCGAAAACTTCCGGTCCCTTCGTGTTGTCTCTCTGACGTGAACTGAACTGCATGCTCAATAGCTAGGGCTAGGAAAATTCGCGAGTTCAATGTCCTGCATGCTAGAATCCAATGTTCTATACATACTCAAGTCCCGTCTATTCGTTTATTGTCTGATGTCTGAATGAGTAGCAGGTGATCGACAAATGGTAGGACTTCGATATACACAGGATAATGGATTCTAGCATGTTGGTCGTTGAACTCGCGTAATATTCCTAGCCCCATCAATAGCATGCAAGGAAGTGTTTCTGTTGATTACTTTATGAACATTAGGTCACGTGGTACCGCTGTTTATGACGAAAACGACGTGATGATGTTCGTACATAACTTTAACGTGTATGGACTGCGATTTCACTGACCTTCAGACTAGACTCCACAGTCCTATGAGTGCGCAATTACTTTACAGTTGTTCGTTGGCTGCTGGCCTCCAACACAATATGCAGGCAGATGATTGGGTACTTGTTTTCTTGCAAATTTGTTACTTGCTCAGATTCCTGCCGGGTTTGTCTGCTATTCGGTAAAAAAAACTGTACACATTACTTCAATGTGCATATGTTAGAAGTGTAGCTTGCTCTCAGACGAATTACCGAAAATGTTTTTCTCTTTACCAACGTGACGTCATGCAACCTGTAGGATCTTCCTCCCGGGGACGTAAGCGCGTAAACTCTGTGTTTCTGGATAAGGGTTTACAAGCCAAATATGATCACGTAATGTCAACCTACCAATTGTTTACCTTTTTGGCACATATTTGTGGACATCCTGTCAGAGGCGTGCCAGAGGGGATGGGAGTTTGGGGGTTATAAACTCTCCTCCCCTTTTCAATTAGACACAAAAATTTGGAAAAAAAAAGCATAGTGAAAGATTGAAAATATTTTGACCAGTGTAATATTCAATGTTTCGTTACGAAAAACTGTTAAAATAGCACTGTTTTACACTTTAAAATCAGAATTTTCCCTGAGATGACCCCCGGACCTCCTGATTTAAAGGTGTTGTCGATGTTCATTATATAATCTCACGTTAAACCCCCCCCCCCCTCTTACACAAGTCCTGGTTACGCCACTGTATCCTGTATAACGTGAAATTACTGGGACTCATACCGAAGCGCTTTACATACTTCTTACAACTCTGTCCCTCCTAGACCTGAGTGCAACATTCTTAACCAGGTGTCGCTCTATGTAAACAAACAACTGAGCATCGCAGCAACACTTAGCCGCCTTGAGGCATGTTGATCTTCACTTGTCCGGTATCTCTGGTGGCAGGAAGAGCGCCGGGTGCTTAACGAATGTTGCCAAGAAGCGGAATTGTTATCTCGTCCTACATGTCCGTGGCACGACCTACTTCAACAGACAAGTAGATATCCTGCTCGCGACTGGAGTGCGATTCAGGGCCGGATCCAGTATGGCAACGACATGCACTGAAATTGTCATAGAAGACGCGCATAACAAGTCACAATTATTTAACACTGGTAAAACTCTTCTAGGTTTCGGTGCCCGATATGCTTTTATCGTTATTCGTATGATTACACTCGTGAGCCAGTGAAAATACATGTGCGACAACCTTGTTATTTATAAATAGGGATTCTTGATATTTGTGAAAAGAATTTTTGCACGAACTTGTTCTATACATCTGCAGCTCTGCTTCATTGTTATAGGCCAACAGGAATTTGTGTAGAAGCGTTGCTTATTTGACAGCGTTGAACAAGATAATGTTATTGAGACAAGACGCGTCTGTAATTTGCTGGTAGGATCATTAGAGGCTGAGAGTTAAAAACATCCAATCATTGACCAGCAGTGCTGCAGATATAAGTCACTGAAGCAAATTGATGCAAAATTATTTACAACAAAGATCACTGGCTCTTGATATCTAAGACAAGCACTGAAAGAATCTTATTGGATAACAAACATTTAATGAAACAAGGGACGAAACCCGTGTTAAGTGTTGAGAGTTCAAACCGGCTGTTCGCTAGAGCAGCAGTGTTTGTTGACGCGACACGACAACCTGAAGCAGCTTTCTGCCGCTTGCCAAGGCTCCAAGGACCCGCAGAACTGAGGGCCGGCCCCCTCAGTGGCGTACGTCGATGCGGGGGTTTCCGAACACCTGAACTTCCTGTGCATGAGACGCACCGAAGCGTACAAACACGATGTGCTCCTCCGCTTCTTAACGAGTACACGAACACCGCAAGCAGAGACAGTGATTTATAGCAGGAAAAGTTCACGGTTTGTCGGCTTCTAATGTTCCTTTGCAACTTACTTCAATCGTTACCCATGTGTTTCCAGTCGACTGGGTTAAATGTCCCTTATTTGTCTGCAAACATTTCAACTATATCATTTAGTCCAGTCACGTAAGGTGCAACACTTTACATTTTGAAATACTTTTGGCTGCATAGATTTTACCTTTCTCTATCTCTCTCTCTTTCTATTTCTCTCTTTCTCTCTCATTCTCTCTTCCTTTCTCTCTCTTTCTCTCTCTTTCTCTCTCTCTCTTTCTCTCTCTCTCTGTTGAAATAAAGTTTATTATGGCTGTAATTTAAGGTATCATCTCTGTTGGACCTTACACGCCAGCCTCTTAGTCTGTGAACATCTACAAACTGCATCGTAAATTTGGTTGCATAAATCTGCAACCTACATTTAACTGAAAAAATCCAAGAAGATCTAAACACGAGTAAAACACACATTTTGCAGTTTTTCGCAGAATTCGACTCCGGCGTGAAAGACACAGCAAAGTTGATATCTCCGACATACACTCGTTCTCTTTCTCCCTCTCTTCCCCCCTTTCTATCTGTCTCTTTCTCTTTCACTCTAACTTGTTGTCTTAATTATGTACAGTCCTGACCGTAAATGTTACCTATGCGCAACACGTTCTCGGTCACGTATGCACTGACTATAAACATATCCCTTCTGAGTAAATAAAATGTACTCATGTCATGTGAGAAGGAAGATAGGGTTGATAATGGAATTTCTCCTCGTGTGCGACAGTTAGGATTTGCCGAAAAAGGAATAATAAGATACGGAAGCTGCGAATAAATTATTTCGACATGGGATTACAAAAACGTGAAACCCGAACTCAATGCTGACATCATAAAAAGTTAGTGCGGCCATAAATATCATTTTTATAGAACCGTCAATCATTTGAGATATTACTAATTTCATTGCATTAGTGTACTGATATCAAAGGTCTGTTCCCACGATGAAATAGTGCAACATATTTCAGAAGTAATAATATAATTTATATAACACAAAGAGCAATAAACTTGAACTTCAGTAGAACATTTTGTTTATCACTGAATGACCACATTTTATTGTCTGGGTTATATCGTGTCCCCGGATATAATTATAGTTTTTTGGTCACTACTTACTATCGATATTTGCTGTACAAGCTGCCATGTCGAAGCATATAAATAAATGTTTAATGTGAAATGACAAACAAATCAATTCTTATGCACATCAGTAAGTTTCTTCGACAATACGCAGATAGAAAACTGCCTGAGAAGTACGTTACTCTTCATAGACAGGCACACGAAATAATTGGCTCAGCGACGTGTAGGATATACTCTACAGTGCTATGTATTCTCCAGCCTCTGCGGATTGGTTACATTAAGGGTCTTCATGTGGCAAAAAAAATAGTTTCCGTTTCATAGACATTACTTGTGACTACATTTGCCACTTGCGAATATATTTTGCTCTCATAGTTTTCCCATAGCGACACGTCAAGGTCAGAATTTGCAAGTTTCGGGAAAATTAGAATAACAAATACCAAGTGACTTACTCTAATGAAATAATTTACACTAAAACTACATATTATAAGCATTTTGCTAAAATATTTTAAAACACAGAACAAAACCGTTTTGTCTTTTTTTAATTGCCATAAATGAAATTAATAGTCATCATTTTTAGATTTTTTTTCTAAGTACAGAAGAATGTCATGGTGTGTTTTAAAATCTTGTAGCATATGACCCATAACATCTCATCTCAGTGTAAATTATTTTATTCGAGTAAGTCACTCGGTTTTTGTTACTACTATGTTCCCGTAACTATCAAATTCTGACTTTGACATGCCGCTCGCTATAAAAAAACTATGTGAGCTAAAAAGTTTTTACCAGTAGAAAATGTAGTCATAAATAACGACTGTGAAACGAACACAATGGCGTGCAGATACAAAATTATGAATTTTTACCACATGAACGCCCTTACGTATTCGATTGCACCGTGTTTTCTGGCAAAGTTGTTACCCTGTCATATTTCCTCATAAATGATTATCAAATACCACGTGTTGCTTCAATTTACATACGTGTCAAGTTTTATCTAACCTGGAATGAACTTGCAAAATTTTCCTGTTGCTATTCATGTAACGTGACGTAAGATGGAACATTGTAACGGAAGTAAGGACACGTGAGTGCTCGAGTGTGTGTGGTTTGAGCGACATAACCACGTGTTCAGAAGACTTCCGTGTCCGCCATCTACAAGCTGTTGACAACACTTCTGGCTTTGCTTCATTTCCACGTCCGTGATGCGCGCGCACCGCCATCCGTGTCTCGCCTCGAAAAACTGAACAACTTCCTTGCGACGACACGCAGCTCTGCATTACTGCAGCTGATACGTGTAAGCATAGAAGATCCGGTAGCGACTTGTGTAGGAGTAGGAGCATGCTGAGATGACTTGCGTGTTGTAGAAGATGATTTACGAGCCAAGAATCTCCACCTGCTTCACTAGATTCCACAATACCGCCATACGTTATGATTAGAGGCAAAACATTTTCGTAAAAATTTTTTGCATCAACTTGTCTTACGTGCACAACTACAGCCACCTTTAGTAGAAGGTAGGGGAGGGACCTTAGATCTGGCAACCCTGTCAGAAAAGGTGATTCTAACACTTCTTCTGCCTCACCAACGGCAGAGGATTCCCCTGATTCGCCGGCATATAGGGAACAATGACGACTCAGGTTCAGCCATTGTCTTTGGATCGCTGAAATACGTGTTAAAATGACCCTTGTATGCAAGGTTGCCATATCTAAGGGCGCGGCGTTCTACTAAAGATGGCTGTGACACAACAGAATCTTCAGCATGGTCAGTGATTGTATGTTATAACTGTCAGCGTTTTTGGGGTTCAACGCACAAATAACAGACGTGTGGGGCCTTAGCAACCATACTCTTATTGGCGCAGTCAAATAACCCAAGCACCTATACAGACACACTGCTGACAACCTTGGAACAGCTGCAGATGTGTACGTACGTATAGAATTATTTCACAAAAAACCAGCGTCTCTAGAAATGAACTGTTTCTTTGCGATTTAATTTATCAGTGTGGCATATAAATGTAAAAAATTAAACCTACTTTTTCCAACGCAGTTAATTGCAGTGGTTTTGTTCTAGTAATTTCAAAAATGTAATTTTTGTTCGTATTTACATATAGAGGCCTAGAAAATTCGCAAATTTATCAGAAGAGAATTTAGATTTCAAACATCCGTACATAACTTTCATGAATATGTCGAAGTTTATAAAACTCGTCATTGAGTTCCCTCAACAAAGCAGACCTGTATGTAAACACTCACAGACTGCCGCGCTACCTTGTCACGTGTACAACTGTCCACTCAGTGTAACAGCAGACAATATACAAGTATCTGAGGGTATAGTGTATACAGTACTGTACAGTCTAGCCTGCTGGCTGTTGTAGCTACGACATTTCCGAGTTTCCAGTTTAAAGACACTGAAACACATTAAATAGTTAGTGTAGTTACGTCGGTAGCTTGATTTCATATATCATAATATTATTCAAATTATTGAAGTAGAAAAACAAAATTGGAACTAAACGAAGTGTCATGCTTCAAAGAAACAGCTTTATGGAGTTACTATGCCTGTGATAGTACTTCAGCTGTAATGGAACACAGTTTACTTTTCTACTTTTTTTTTCGAAAATCATGGATAAAATATTTTATACTGAAAAGTTGATGAGTACTTTTAAAAAAATAAAGGAAATTTTTTTGTACATGAAATTCAATTCTTAATGGCTTAGTATTAAAGATAATTATTTGAAAAAAAGGGTGTTATACGTGAATATTTGCTAAGAAATATTGAGCTAATCACTACGACTGTGTGCGTCTGTATAGGTGTGTATATATACACACACATATATATGCATATAATGACAATTTTTAAATAATATTTTAGTATATTTTAGGTACGAAGCAAAAAAATTGCAATGTCACATACTTGGCAAATTTCTTTCACTTTTGCAGGCGACGTATTTAAAATGGCTCAGTTACGAATTAATTAATTTTAATATCAACTTCTTATTTAAACTACGTGGCTACATGCCTGATAGGCAAGGACCTTAAGACATAACCGGAGATTTTTCTCATGAATTATGGAATATTTGCTAGAGTTGCTCTGTAGCTGTTTTGCGTATTCTAGTACTTAAAAACCCAGAAATATCACAACTTCAACGACCAGCAGGCTGTACTGCACAGTCCTGTGTACAATATGTCCTCAGATACTTGTACATTGTCTGCTGCTACACTGAGTGTACACATGTATATGTGACAAGGTAGTGCGGCAGTCAGTGAGTGTTTACATGCAGGTTTGTTATTGGTAAGGACCCCTGATTTTCGAAAAAAAAAAAAATATTACTTGCGCCACTTTGTTTCATTGCCTTATGTGCACACCTGCAGCTATGCTTCATGGTTATTGCCATAGTGTCTTCGTATAGTAACTTGTTGAATGTGACTCTCAGAACAAGATTATTGAGGCTACAGATTAAAGATGCCGCGGTGGACGAGGGGAGAGACCTCTCGCCTCCCTACAAGGCGATCTGTTCGATTCCCGGCGGGGTCGGCACGTGGGAATCGTGCCGGACGTTGCCGTTGGTCACCAGGTTTTCTCGAGGATCTCCCGTTTACGTCGCCCTTTCATTCCGGCGCAGCTCCATACTCACCTAGTCTCCCCTCACCAGCGCTGAAGACCTCGATGTTAAGCGCTGGCCAAAACCTCTCACTCACTCACTACAGACTAAATAGTAATACAGACGTTAAATGACGTGGCGGCTCGCTTGATGCGGGCGACCTTCTTCGCTTAAGCCGACCTCACACGATGCCTAAATTCCTGTTACCGTCTGCTATACCCATGGGCATAAAAATATTTATGGCAGATTCTGAGTTGTGGGTATAGCAGAAAATGGTGCGTGGCTCCTCGCTCATATTCACATGGTACCCAGAGTGATAACAGAAATCGCATAACACCACCGCCACATTTTTTAATGGTCGTTTTGTTCATTGCAACA
>PNEQ01040332.1:0-31567 GCA_003012365.1 Medauroidea extradentata | reverse complement strand
TATATATATATATATATATATATATATATATATATATATATATATATATATATATATATATATATATATATATATATATATATAACTCTAGACATTGAAATTAATTCAGTGTGTCATATCACATTTCAGATGTTCGCTGTGTTAAAAAAAATCCAAGGTATTGGATTAGACCCCTCTTGCATACAGTAGTCTATGTCCCGGATATCTCTGAACAAATTCAGTCGATTATATAACATTTCATTTTCTAAAAATACAAGATGTTTCGATTTTTTTTCTCAAGTCACAGTCTACGAGGCATGCGTCTTGGATTTGTCTATAAAATCGTACAGCGCCGTTTTATTTGATAAATGTAAGTTATTTACTTACCCGCTTTGCAAACTTTTTACGATTCAATTGCCCGCTTTCGAGGTTTCGTAGAGCAGAAATAGTTACTAATTCTAGGTAGCTGATGACAAGGTGCTTATCGTTGTTGATTTTGATGACGGCGGCTACTCCTCATCCTGAAGCCTGTGTCCAAATGATTCAGTTGCCCGCTTTGAGGTTTCGTGCGTGCATTTATTTGAATCATGTGAAAATGATTCAATTGCCCGCTTTGAGGTTTCGTGCGTGCATTTCGTCGAGGTTTTTTCTGAATCATATGAAAATGATTCAATTGCCCACGTTGAGGTTTCGTAGGATAGAAATAGTTAATACTATTTAATATATATATATATATAATCAATAAGACGTAAGTATGCTAAAAATGTAACTGAAAATACATTAAATGTGAACATTTACCTGCTACAAAAAGTTATTTTTATATATACACTAAAGAACAGTGTCCTCTCGTCAATGTACTCGTAGCTCAATGGGCGTCCGGCCACTTGGCTCAGTGGTTAGCACTCCTGGCTGCTGAGGCAAGGGTCCCGGGTTCGATTCCCGGCCGGGGAGGTGGCATTTACACCAACCTCCTCGGGTTCAGGACTGGGTGTTTGTGTTCGTCTGTGTGCCGAAAGACAACTTACCATTACAACCCGACATCTACACATTACGAAGCTACTGGGGAAATGCATTGATTAACTTAAAGGGGGGGGGGGGAATGTTTGGTGCAGTGCTTACCTATTTTCTGTTATCGATTCTGCATCCACGAACGTTACATTTTAGCAGACTCCTGTGGGTTTTACCTTTGGATATCTATTCAAAACTCAATACACCCATTTGTAATGAACTTAGTCTTTAATTCATGCATATCTTTTTGACCTTGTTTTGTGAGGAATGACCTGCCGAATTTGGTCTCAATGAGTAACACACTGCATGCCTAGCTTTTTTCATATATAATGTAACATTCTTTCGCCGAGTCAATAAAAATCGTTCGTAGTTCTAAATGCTATACGTATAAGTAGAAACATCTTCTGAGTGCGAACAATATTACAGGGTTTTGTTATTTTTGGTGACCACTTCCTGCTGTATACTCCTACAGCGATTTCATAAAATGGTTTACAATGCAATACTTAAACGTTTACGTTCAGCGGTCAGTATGTTGGCAAACCTATATGTAACGAATACAATTTTAACTTAGTTCGTGCAGTATCGTTTGGTATCTCTATCTGTTGTTCCATGAACTCTTCACACCGATTCCTAGAAATGTGAATTTTTTGCTATCTTCACTTCACGAGTGATTAAAATTTTAGTAGTACTGTTCTGTTATTTTTATTTATTTATTTCCTCTTAAATGTTGCATCTAGATACAAATCGTAATTGACCAAAGATATACTGGTCTCCTTGAGCAGAGCTCCAGGTGGAGACCTTGACAGTAAACAATAGTTTAGTAGCAAACAGGCAGACAGGAATATAAAGTTTCACATTAAGGGAAGAACAATAAGTGATGAATTAAAATACAAGTTAACAAAACTCACCTGTGTCAAAAAATGGAGCAAAAGTAGTTTTAACTATACATAAATCAATACATTGCAACATAGTAAAGAGTAAAGAGGCCTACACATGAGAACAAACAGATTAGTAATAGTATGACTAGGGCACTTGGTCTATCGTTAAAGTTCTACTAGATGAGAGGAAAGTGTACCTTTTTTTTACATTAATAATTTTAATTTTTTAGTTCCATTTATGAAAGCTGTTTCTGATGGCATTTTGAATTTACCTTACTAATACAGAGCAACGTAATGATACAAACGTCAAAGGGTAATTCAATATGGACTAAAATCCTAAAATATACTAGACTTGTGACACACAGTGAATAATAAAGGAGATATGCACCCTTAAAGTTTGAAAATAAAATGGTCCTGTGTAAAGTTTCAAGACACATTATGTATACTATTTATTTATCAGTAACAAATAATATTATCTGTGACCTACAGATGTTACTTGAGGTATATATTTTCAGCAAATTATATATTGTTAATCTTCATAAACGAAGATCTATTTGTGAGGATTAACCCACCTACTCATGACTAAAAACTCGCCTCATACTATTTATTTAAAAATACCATTAACTGTCGTAAAATTCAAATAATTTGTTTTGGAGATACACAATTGATATATTTAGTCGGTACACATTCCAGTAAACTATGTGCAAAACAATATTTGTAGTGCATTTTAATTACAATCCACACACACTTTGTCTATTCTGTTGGATAGGGTTCATGATGAATTAGTTGTGTTGTATTTCTTGCATTGCTCGTTTGATAGTTGAAATTGCACGAGTATCACCAAATATGTCATGCATGCTCCCACCATCTGAAAAGAAAAATATTGTAATAAATGTACGACCCTAATTGTTATGTGTCATGTGTAGCTAATAAACTTCCATTACTCTTTAAACATTTTCTAAACAATTTTTCTAATATCGGGATTATTTAAATTATTTAACCCTGTTATAAAATACTTAATTTAAACAACTTTCTTAGCAAGATGAACTCAATCGACATTACATTTCAGCACATGATAAAAAAATGATTGATTACAGGCATGAAAGAAAATCCACACATTTTATTTATTATTTTCAATATTCCATGTGCAGAGAGGGCAAATTAGTGATTACTTTGGTTTTAGGTCACGATGACAATATATTTCAAAGCATGAAAGTAGAATCATATGGCAAATGCAAAGATAAAATTGGAAGTGAATTCAGTAAACAATTATTCGTCATATGTTTCTAATGTTGTTCATTATGAACCGAAGTTATAGTTTAAGTCAGCCGCGTGGCGGGCGGAGTGCTCAAGAAAGTAAGATCCTCTCATTTGTATTAAGTGATAAAAACTTTGTTTTCTGTTTCACATTAATAATTTATAACGCCGCTAGCTGTGTTCAGCACGCCTTGCAATAAAACCTATTGTTCTATTTTTTCTCCAAAAATTTTGGGTGCCTCTTTTTGTCCCTGAAACTCTTCCACCCTCCCCTAAGAACATTGATTTTGCATAAACTTTGGTGGGCACACGAGAACAAGAACTCGCCAAAGTTTTTTTTTTTTTTTTTTTTTTTCCACAAAATTTTTGGGTTACCCGTTTTTCCTTCCACCCATTTTTTTGGGCAAAACATCCGCAGTGGCACGCCAACAACTCACCGAAGTTTCAGCGCAATTGTATGAATGACATAGGAACGCGTAGAAGGCGAACAACTAAACATTCATCTTCATGTAGTAGATTCACATAGGACAGTATCAAATATACAACCATTATTTATAACATCGCGTGTTATTGAATTTAGGAAACTGCTCGCGAACTCATTGTTGTGTTCTCCGACGTTTTGCAACTACCAAGGAAAGTTTCTTACGGCATTAATTACTCATTTCCGGTTTATCAAACATTATTTTGGCCATCACTATGTTATCGTGTTCACTGTCGTAGTTACTAGTTATTACGTATTCGTAGTTCCGTACAGAAGAATTAAAACAGTCAAATGTATCGACTAAGCTGCGCTGTGAAGTAATATTGAAAATCAAATGTTAAATTTTAAATAAAGTAAAGTCTATGCGATACGTTAAGATAAATTTACTGCTATATTTATTCTAATACGTGGCAGAAACATACCAATTATCTAAGAGGAATAAAATATCTTTAAAAGTAATAGTTAAACCTGCGGTGCAGTAACAAATATTATTACAGTGTGATAGGATCATAGTGTTAGTGGGCTTTGACCAACTGCAAATTGAAAGTGTTGCTCAGATGGTCGGCGTTTACATTAACTTTACTTTATTTACTTAGTAAGTGATTTGTTGCATAAACTGTTCGGTAATTTGGAAAAATTTGGGTAAATTTGGCGAAGGGAGTCGAATGAGAAACATGAGAGGGAGATAAAAGCTTATTTTGGACTTGGCAAATCTCTTTAGATCAAAAATGCATTAAGTTGAATGTGCGTCCACAGAAAGACGCAACAACTGACAAGCAAAGCTAGTGATGGAATTGGATGTTACCAAAGTTCACAAAATATCATCTTCGGAGATACTATGACGGAAAACACACTCTTAATTTTTATACTACCATGAGACAAACTTATATTATTAAATGACAGTTGGTCAGCAGTAAGTAAAGCTTAAACGAATGCTGCAATTAAAATATAAGGTTCGAGTCTACTACGACTGGAGTTGCCGGTTCGAACACATAATGGCTTGACAGGAGGGAAATTTTCGAATGGATATCTCCTGCAAGGAAATAGCGGGAACAGTGTGCGATATATTAACCCAATCACATGCCACTAAGCCACGTGTATGATACTAAATATAAAATCACTTGTCCGGAAAGATAGTAAGATCAGATTAAACATGATTTCATGTACTAGTTGTGAAGCATACCTTTTTGAAACGCATAAACGTGTTCACTCATAATAAATCACGCTACTAGGTTCTGTGTTGTAGTGTAGTGCATTTCTTTGTGAACTTAAATGTGTGAAATAAGTTGCTTGTCCTACAATGTATCTTAAGGTGGAGTGTTAGATAATTTTATTGTATTTTCAGTTTTTGAGCCATAACATTTATTCAAATTATAGTATCAAAATTTTCTATTCGACAAAGCATAGGATATATATATATATATTCTTGGTAAAATGCTTGGCGTAATTAATAATGTAATCGTTCATTAATTCGTCACTCAGAATCATTGCAAGCAAATTATAGGATAGCTTTCAAGAATTCTCTTGCAATAATTCTGCATGACAAATTAATGAAAGATTACATTGTTATTTATGTCGAGCAGTTTACCAAGAATACATCCTATGCTTTGTCGAAGAGAAAATGTCGATGATACAATTTGAATAAATATTTTGGCTGAAAAACTGAAAGCACATAAAAATTGTCTAACACTCCCCCTTAAGGCCAGTCTTCACGGTCACTGTTGAGATTCTCGGCCGCTAGTCGGCGTGACGATGTCGAACGTGTGAAGCCCGAGTGTACAAGCCAGCAGGCGACTACAAGTGCCAGTCAACTAGGGAAGTTGGAGTGCGACGTTGCCACTACGTGTCCTTGGCCCGCGTATCTCTCTTGCGGACTTGTAGTCCCGGTGGAGAGCAGAAGCATACACTTCAGCAGTGCACACATGTAAGTGTCCTGGCTTCTACACACACCTAACGAGTGGGCGTCTCCACATCCTTACAGTATTATGTTTAAACATGTTAACGTCAGAATTGTGCCTGGACGATACCGTTGGCTGGTGGGTTTTTTCTCGGGCTACTCCCGTTTCCCCCGCCCTTCATTCTTGGTGTCACTTCATATCAACAACGTGTTACTGCACATAGGCTCTAAAGACTTCCATGTTAAGGCCGAGTTCTCTAGTTTCAACTTTTTTTTTTTAGCCATACGTATTAATTTTTTTACGTCTAAACGAGAGCAGGCATAAAAAATATGTACGGAAGTTTCGTTTAAAATCATCTTCTCCATATTGACTGATTTTTTTCAAGCAGTAAATACCATGGTTTTAGCTAATTATGTAATTAGTGAAGTTCTGGTTAACTGACTTTTCAGTCGGAACCGTATGATTTCTTGCTTAGAAAAGATTAACCATCATAACAATAACCATTTTAAACAAAATTTCCAGACAGATATTTGAGATCTACTCTTGTTTAAGCTTAAAAAAATAATTATTACAAAAGAGTGAAACTAAATACTATAGCCTTAATAGTCACCCAAATCTGTTCACTTACTCCACCATAGTGTGTCGTACACTGCTTAAAACAATTAAAGTAACTGTGAGGGCTCATAGCATCGCCAACGGGAAACTTTCTCTCTTCATGTATGCAGTGTCTGTGCCTACCCTCTAGCATTCTTCCTAGTACCATGACCCTCTATTACCTCTTCTGTTCCTTGGTCTTGTGCTGGGGGGGGGGGGAGGGGGACTTATGCTCGAGTTTTCAGTCGCATGCGAGTTGGAAGTCGAGTGGTCTTTTTCAGGACATAGACATTGTTTTATCATTTGGCATTTAATAATTTTAAGTTAAAATCGAAAAAAAAAAAAATGTTTCTCCATGTCCTTTAAACGACCACTCGGCTTCCAACTCGCATGCAACTGAAAACTCAAGCATAGGCCCCGTAGACTTTGCCGAAACGGTCGGTCGGCTAAGTTTAACTGTGGTCTCGCTAACTAGGTGTTCGTATTTTGTTGAGGTCACATGTAATGAGAACAGTTTCCTCGCGGAGAAGTAGGACGCCCGGTTAGATGGTGGCGAACCAAGAGCAGTATGGTTTCATATATATTTTGAGGGTTATTCCTTTCCTAACTTCAGTTTTGGCCAGCCTTAGACAGTCCTTACTAGTTTTAATGCTTTTTAGTTATTCTGTAACGTTCGTCGTGCAATTTGTTTCCCTTGTTTTATTGAGTTTAGTGTCTAGTAGATGATGTAGTTGTGTGCGCACACAACATGAGCTTTGATTGGTTTGTCATGCCTTCGGTAAGGCATTTTGTTTTTTAATCCAGCTGTTGAAGTTTACTATGTATAGAACTTTTACAATTAAATGCTGGAGTCAATTTTACATACCCGCTGGGTCCTTGAAATTTTATTCGTCTTGCAAAACTGTCTCAGCGTTATGTCGTATTCATGATTCCCCATTGTGACTGCCTTAAACGATACTAATGATTTTTCAGTTACGGAACTGCAATCTATGTTTCGATTGTTTTGTTTAGGCATTGTTATATGTTGTTAAATTTCAAAGAGTGATCTCAACACATATTGTCGTTTAAAGTTCTGTATTTACTGCTCGTGTTTTCTACACTAACCGTAATTTATATACATTCATTGTATGTAATTTAATTCTAAATATTTGGGTTGTAGCAAAAGTATATGCGATCTTAACGTGGACTCGAATAGTCAAGCAGTTAATGTTGAAGGCACACAACGCGGACGTGGGGTTTGATCGTCCGTTTTAACTAGGCCTATGTTTCCTTAGTGTTTATTTTATCGGTGCCCCATATCGCCTTGCGCTGTTATTAGGGTTGTGGAATGAGTCATTATCTGTGTTGTAATTTGATTAATAATAAAATTTTTGCAACGCTCATTACTGCAGTTTATTCTGTGGAATTTCTCTTGTGCTTGCTTATTGTTATAGGATATTTGTTGGGTAAACTTCAGCACAATATAAATTAAGAAAATGGGAGTACTACTACAACTTCAACATATTAATTTACTGTTTATTAACGAATGTTTTATTCTAAGTGAAACGAGTGACAAATTTTCATTACCTCATTGGGTGATAATAAAATGTAGTGAATAAAAATATGTTGTATACACATTGAAATCATTTGATTTAATTACTATGCTGCTGTTGTTAGTTGTTACTTCGAATTTGAAATATATTATTCGAAATAACCATTATTTTCAACATGAATTCAAGCTACGTTAAAGGACTTCAGGAATTCGCGTATAGTGAAGAACTGGACAATCTAAAGCTCGATGTCCGAGGTGGGGTGTCCAGTAACGACCTGTGAGGTTGTGAGTTAGTTTCCAAGGTACTACATGGGCGTTTTTAAATTCTTTTGATTTTAGGAATTTTTCAAATAATAATAGCTTTAAAATCATGTAACCAATAGTTCTTTTGCTTGTGCATGACACAGCGCGTTGTTATAAAATTACTTTTATTTGCCACAAGTACGTACGTAAAATAACAACATAGCAAAACATGCTCATTGCAGATTCTGAAATTTTTTTTTGTTTATGTTCACATTCATGTTTTAGGAGTCTTTGCTAATCTTAAATGAACGCATAATAACATGTTTCCTGTAACTCAAATTATAAAAGTAAACAAATTTGTTTCGGAGTACTTCATCTGTTCTGTTTATTTCAATAATCAAACGACATGTATTCAAAATATGTACTAAATGTTAATATTTCCCTGTTGTGTTGTGAAAACACGTAATGTTCACGGGCCCTCTCGCATGCTCGCTAATACTGTGGGATGCAAACAGAGTACGCATTGCTGTTACAACACTTTTGGCATCTATGAATTTTACAGGTAGTACCTCCAGCCACTTGGTTTACGAGTCTACTATGACTAGGATCACTTGCCCTCTGAAAGATACAGAAAAATTCACATACAGCCTGGACCTTGGCTTACTGGTCCATTCCCACGGGTGATTTGGAGCTTTGGGAGGACTACGATGTGACGACTGGCAGACCTCACATTGCTGTCCCATCTCTTCCATCTCTCTGTCTAGCTCAGGCCTCCATACAACTGCGAGCCAACGCTTTCGTGCGGACAACAGCAAGTAAAATAGACGTGTGGTCAGTTCATGTTGTCTCTTATCAAAATGATAAAATTTCTTATCCAATTTCCAAATCGGCCATCCTTTCACGTCCCAATTGAAGACCCTTGACAAAATTGGATCCTTCTTAGTAAGGTCGGAGATCTCGTGTGCTGTCGAGGGGACTGTGTGTAGAGCTTCCAGAAGAAGTAATTTCACTGGTGCTGGCGCAGGAGCTTCAGGGGTTACTTTGGGAAGGCGACTTACCCCATCAGTATTGTGTATGCTTGCTCCTGGTTTGTGTGTCAATGTAAAATCATAGTCACTCAACAAGATGCTCCACCGGAGCATTCTTGGCGAAATAATATTTTGCGTGACTTCGTCTACATTGGATAGTCCGAGAAGTTATTTACTGTCGGTGCGTATCTCATAGTGCTCGCAATTATGCTCCGGCTTCCTTATCAATTTGTGCATAGTTGTGCTCAGCACGTGTCATATTGCGAGAGTAGAAACAGACTGGCACTTCATCCACATTGTCATTTGGCTGGCTGAGGACTCCTCCAACACCATACTGCGAAGCATCAGAGGTTTAAAAGTGTGGTCGATTTGGATCGTAATGTGCTAGTAAGAATTCAGACGAAAATATGCCCTTGGTACTTGCAAAAGCCTTGCCGTGGATTTGTGTACATTTCCACTATGATGCCTTCCGTAACAGCTGTTGTGCAGGGGCCCTGCTACATCAGCCTTATTTTGAAGGAAAGAATGATAAAAATTCAGTAGTCTGAAGTAAGTCTGGAGCTCTTCCTTGTTGGAGGGTCGGGCGTTGGCCGAATTCCCTTCCGTTCTACAACGTACTCGAGAAAGGTGACTTCTGGTGCTTCCAGCACACATTTCCATGTCTTCCCATGGATCCCTATTTCTTGAAATCGTTGAAAGACCATCTGTACCCTGTTGTACAAGTCCTCCATGTCCACTTCACCAGCTTGGTCAGCTGTTGGTTGATAGTTGGAATAGGGTAAAGACCCTTCTTCAGTGCCTTATCAAGGGTACTCTTATATTCCTCACAAATCCTCACTTACACATTTTGTTTTAAAACTGGTACAATAAGGATGCCCCACTTAGAGTGCAAAAATGGTGTGTATGCGCCTTGCGGTACATACTTGTCGATCTCCTTGCCAATTGTGGAAAGTAGTGCAAAGGTAACAGCACATGGTTTTATTCGCAGGTGTCTGAATTCTGTATTTAACTGGAAACTGATTGGTGGTCCTCTATACCCACCCAACTCTGCACTGAAAACATCTGGAAATTCACAGACTAAGTACGAGACTGAAGATCACACCTTGACAACACTATTTTACTTAGATTCCCAGTGACCTTATCCAATTCCTCCCCAACAGCGACCGATGACGACCGTTAGATACAATTAATGGAAGCTTACTCTCTCTCGTGAGCCATACTTTACAGCAACTTCATATGAACCCAGTGTATCAACATCATTTTGACTGTAATCCCGCAGTAGCAATGTGTCCTTGGTTAGTACAGGTGATTCTTGTGGGAAATATTGTGGAAGGTTAATTAATCAATAATCGACACTCCTCGTCTTGTATCCAATTCCATTTCAACTGGATGGCCTTCAATGAAAACTGTTGTATAGAACTCAGACCCCTTTGCATTGCAACATTCCGAAGATGATACACCTGGTATTTTGTGGAATTTGAAGTACTTGCATCTGTCCCTTGCTCCACCGTACCGCCTGAATTCTGCAGACTTTTTCGAGGTGGCCAATCTTCTTACAGTAACAGCATTCCATATTTTTATACCGGCATACAGTTCCGAAATGTGGGCCACCACAACCTGAGTATTGGATCAATTGTGAGTTCAGCTTTTATCTTGTTGTATGGTCCTCTTACTTACTTGATATATTTCCACAAGGGTTTATTCTTTTCTGCATGGTGATTCTGGCACTACATAGTCTATATTCACAATTGGTGCTGACGTACCTCGAATTTCACGAGTGTTCGGGTATGTAGCTTCAGCTGTAAGTTCCTTTTCCTGGACCTTGACAAATTTCAACACAGTTTCAGACAATCTGCGCTGCACCATTTCATCCTTCATGCCACACATGAAAGTAGAGTAAGGTCGAAGGTACGGCCAAAATTACAATGTTCGGCCAGCCGTCTCAGTTCGGCAATATACTTGGCGACACTTTCCTCATACAGTTGATTGCGACGGTGAAATATGAACCTTTGGTACATTTCGAATGGTATTGGTCCGAAATGGTTTTTAATAGAGCCAATATTTCTACATATATCTTAGTGGCAGGAGTATCTGGCAAAATTAACGACCTCATACACCCGCAAGTTTCTGGACCACACACACTTAAAAAAGAACAGCACGTTTCTTCTCGTTACTCGTAACGTCAGTAGCTTGAAAGTAAAATTCTAAGCGTTCTGAATAGGCACCCCAGGTATTCGGGTTCGTGAGACAAAATTCTTCAATATTTCTTAAACCAATCCTGTTGCTTGATGAATATTATATTATGAATCCGTCCTCGTCGCCATTGTTACATTTATTATCTTTAATTTGACTTTTCAGAAATTCTTAAATACCATTATTTTTTTATGTAATTTTTTAGGTAGCTTGCCACTAAATTGATGTTCTAATTTAACTTCATGAAATAGTTGGCATATAACTGGTAGGTCTATATTAAGTTTTCGTTGTTACTTTACTCAATGATACATCTGCATTCTTTCTCTCTTGATCAATTGGTACCAACAAAAATTATTGCAAAACCAATTTTGATTTTAAATGTTCGCTTTCTGCGATGTTTTGCATTTTATAAGCCGTACAGGTTATTTAAGATTGTGCCTGTTTACAGTGGATAAAATTATATAACATATTATGTGAATAATTGGTTTTGGGCGTACCTAACGAAATAGTTGGTAAAAATACATTTTTCTTTCTCAAAAAACGTTTTGAATGTTGCAGTCTTATGTATGTAGTAATAATAATGATTATAGTTATAATAAAATAATAATATCGTCCTGAGGTTGAACCTCACGAGGGGGGCGAAACGCATGTAATTGGTCGTATTTTGATCTGGGGTGTGTAGGCTGCCACCTTTCCTGAGTTATGTGACGTAGTACGAAACTCTACAATGGAGTAGCGCCGGCATGATGGGGCGGGTAATAGGGAGATCCCCGAAAAAGCCCACCGACCAGCGACAACATCCGGTACGTTTCCCACATGTGAAAGTACGAGGGCTACCCGGCTGGGATCGAACCTGGATCGCCGCGGTGAGAAGCGAGCGATCTGACAACTACATTTTTAAAAAATAAAAATGCTTGGTACGCGGTGCCAAACATTAGCCCCTTTATGAAATAGCTTATTCATGTGACCCAAGTCGAGTAAATGACAAATGTAATCAGACCAATCCAGCGACTAAGCTAGACAGACACAAATATACACCTAGCCGGACCTGGGATTCGAACCCAGTACCTCCCGTAAACGTATGCCGGTGCGCAGTCGATGGCGCTAATTAGGCCAGGACCGCTCGATCAATTTTTTTATTTACTTTTTTTTTGCTTCGTGTAAGTGACGTAATTGGACGTTGACGTGTGGCAGACAGACAAGACGAACACAAACACCCAGTCCTGAACCCGAGGAAGTGACTGTAAATGTCACCTCCCCGGCCGGGAATCGAACCCGGGACCCCCAATGAGGCCTCTATCTGTACCCTAGAAACATGAAACTAAACTGCGTACAAAGTAGGTTTCTTATTATTATGTACAATTAATTTAATTTAGGCATAAGAGTGCGCTGTGTTCTTTTTTATACTTCTTTTTACGATTTTAAAGAATCCGCATATGCCGGTGCCTATAAAGATAGCCACTACCAAAATACAACTTGTTAGCCGGATTAGAGTCGTCTTAGACTGTCCGGGTGTGGTAAATGTGGAAGACGTTGGCGAAAGATTATCTCCGCGTTATTCTGTTCCTCTACCCAGATACATATTACAAAACTTCTCCGTAATGGGTGGTACCTCGTTTTCGTAACGTACTTTCTGAAGTAAAGACCACCATCCTGTTTGTGTGTGTCTGGGTGTTTGGATGTGTCGTGTCTGTGTGTGTTTCTCATAGTAACTTTTGAACCGTTAAAACGACTTTAATCAAACTCAGTACATATAGTAGATACATTAGCAAGAACTCCTGACATTTTTATGTTTAAATATTTCCGGGTGCATAATTTTAAAATGGCGGACTTTTCCTGTAGTATTTCAGGAACTTTTAATCTAATTTGAACGAAAGTTGATGCAAAGTTACATCCTAAGTACCATTATTTTAAATTTCCCCCATTTCGAAAAATAGCAACGCCTGAAATTTTTAGATTTTTCTTGAAATAACTCAGAAACCATTTATCTGATTTTGACCACAATTTGTGCGTTGGAAGTAGTTATGAGTAAATCATTATAAAGTAAGAAAAACGGCTTATCTGATTTGAACGAAAAGTTTTACAGGGTGAGTGCTTAGTGAAAGCATTGCACTCTGTGAAACATAACCTCAAATGTATGCCATTTTGTAAGAAAACAATCTAGCACCATCCGATGTTTTGAAGTTAATGTTCCATTCTGTTTTTTATGTTTACAAAAATCTGGGTTTTGTAAGACTACAAAAAATCCTGTACAATTTTTGGTAAGATATCCTCTTACGTCTGCCGCTGTAAATAACAGAAGTAATAGTATTTTAGAATAATTTGGCACAGGTAATAATATTGTCAGATTTTTGGTTTTCTCAAATATTCGTCATTTTGAAAAATTGAACAGCACAAAAATTTTAATTTTTATCTCCAATATCTCAGGAACTATTTATTTGGTCCTCTCCTAAATACGTCGGTAGTAGTAATTTCATTTAGCACTTCATTATTTTGTAAGGCCGCATGTCTTGTCCTTCATTTTGAAAGTTTGCTGTAGTTTAAATTTAAGATTTATAAGGGACATTTCAGGAAGCGGGAATTCGTTTCAAACGAAAATTTCTGTTTCCAGTACTAGATAAAAATCTTTTAGTTGGAGTAATACGTAATGGAATGTTTCCGCAAATTCGAAAAATACCAGCAGTCGTAATTTAAAGATTTGTTGCACTATTTACGAGTAAAAGCAATAAACTATTTTGTAACATAGCCTTTTTATGTCATCAGTTTTGAAAGTCCGCTCAGTTTAAAAATTTTTAATATAAAAAAAACTTGTTTATTCCTTTTACACTAATAAACGTGAAGCCTGGCATTAAGGCCATCGTCTTTCATTTATTTCAAACAATTGCAAATAACTCAAATATTTTTGAAAAATTTTGAGACTGTGTACAGTCATACTGTACACAATTTTGGCAGAGCGTTTTTAAAAATAATGTACCGTTTGCCAGCAAAAAATTATTTTGCTTCATTTTGACAACGAAATATGTGATAATTCAGGGGCAAAAATCTAAAAATCCGTTTGGTGTATTGCAACAGAAAAATTCAGATTCAAACAATGATATATAAGTGTTTTACAATTGTAAAACTGAATTTTTGATATATGTAATGATTTGCGTTAAAAATATGTTTTCGAAACCACTGCAAAACTAAAGAGCGAGGCCTAACTATGCAATAGTGTTTTAGTTGTGCGCAAGATTCACATAGGTATGATTTTTTTAAAACTTATTTTGCTGTCTACTTACAGAACACAAAGCGGCGTAATCTATGGAGAAAAAGCCACAGGCGTGGAACTCGAGTCTGTCGTGAAGTAGTTGCATGGATAAGGCTTGTAGCTATAAAAAAATTATATATGAAATATAGATCACAAAATAAGATTGAATTCTAAAACGAAAATAACACAAATGAGTCAGTAACTTGAAAAAGTTTGCCGAGTGAAATGCAGCAGTCAGAGTGTGGTGGGGCAGTACCGAGTGAAATGCAGCAGTACCGAGTGAAATGCAGCAGTACCAAGTGAGACACAACAGTACCGAATGAGGTGTAGCAGTTCCGAGTGAAGAGTAGCAGTACCGAGTCAGGTGCTGCAGTGCCGAATGAGTGCAGCACTACCGAGTGAGGTGTAGCAGTGTAGAATGAGGTGCAACAGTACCGAGTCAGGTGCAGCAATACCGAGTGAGGCGTAGAAGTACCGACTCCGGTGCAAAAGTAGCGAGTGAGATGCAGCAGTACCGAGTGAAATGCAGCAGTCAGAGTGTGGTGGGGCAGTACCGAGTGAAATGCAGCAGTACCAAGTGAGACACAACAGTACCAAATGAGGTGTAGCAGTACCGAGTCAGGTGCTGCAGTGCAGAATGAGTGCAGCAGTACCGAGTCAGATGCAACAGTACCGAATCAGGTGCAGCGGTACCGAATCAGATTTGATGTGTGATATTATGTACATTACTTATATATAAATTAGTTTACTTGTTGTGTATAGGAATGACCCACCTCATATACTTATTTAATGATTAATCGGGGTTTGAAAAGACAATAAAGGTGCAGCAGTATCGAATTGTTGCTTAGGTTAAAATGAAGTTGAAGTATTATCACACTTGTCTTAAAAGGTAATGTCTTATTAATAATACACCATTTAGTTAGTTAAGTTTTAAAATTCTCACCTGTAACTGAATTTTTGTGTCAGTTGTAGCGTTCATCATTTTGTGAGTCAGGTGCCCTGAGAGCTGAACCATTCAAAAATACGTATGCCAATCAGAACTGAGCATTTACTTTGGGGTTATTTTAAATTGTGGAGTCTATGCATTAATTATGTAACACTACATGTTAATATATACGTAATGGTATAGTATTTTTATAGCAAGGGCACTATGAATTGGTTTTCAAAACTACCGTTGAATATCTGACTTTATAAAACATTTAACATTGCTTCTTATTTACTCGCTAATAATTTAATCGACTGTTTCTGAATGTTTGAGGTGAAAAAAAATTTCGGTTTAAATCACAGACACTTATAGATTTTATTATTTTATAAAACATGAATGTTTCCAATATTATTAATTTCTCTCTTGACAAGTAACTTGAAAACACTCTAAACATAATTTCATGATTTTTTTGTAGTATATCAGTGCTTAAGACTTACCTAGTTTTATTTTAGTTACTACACATTAAACACACAATGTAATGAAAATAAGCAATTACATAAGTTTAAAAGTTTTTAATATCATACTATCTACAGCACGTACCTGTCGACGAGTACGGTGACAGACGAATATTAACAACCACAGAAAGACAACTAATACACACATCTGAAGGAATGTTAACTCCGGAACACACTTTCCTAAAAATCTAAGATTTCTGTATTAATCAGTTTCGCCTAAAGCATTCGTGGACAACATATACAAGCATACAATAATTTGTACGGTAATAAATGTGAAAAAAGAGAGGACCTGTACACCGTACACCGAGTTTAAGTCGTCGCAGATTTCCCAACATACGCTATACGTACTTCTAATAACTGATAGTTCCTCTGAAATGTTCGTTGATGCAATTTCTGTTGAAGCTGGCTGAACACGAATTACTCTGGCCATGGCAGGTACGGAGGCGCACTTGTCAGTGGAAAATTTCTCTAGATTCATGTTAATACGTTTAATTAACGAGCCTACAGTAAAAACAAAAAGCTCGTACTCAAAGACTGTAACACTGATAGAGACGCAGCACATAATCCGAATAAAAAACATAAATCCACCTACATCATCCAAGGCATTTACACGATCCCAGTACACCCACGTAACAATACAGTATACAGCAAGTATTGCAAACTGGGCAGTATAAAACTTAAAGACAGACATAAAATTTTTACTAAAATGTTGGCACTTAGACAGATTTTCAACAATATTTTTAACAGACCCCCAGGATATAATTGTTGCAAATCCGGTTGCGACATAGCATATAACTAACCACAAGTATACCAGGAAGTATGTCTTCTCGAACAGTGTAAGTTGTACAAAAGGTACTCGAGGAAGATTTTTGACGAAATCTTGAATCAACATAGAACCCAAACACAAGAATAATACCTTCCCATACATATTTGAAATTTTTTCAAGCAACTTCTTCCATGGTGTGGGATTACCTTCTATGTGGACTGGCCGCACGCCCAGAATGTTAGACACTATGATAGTTGGCCACATCATTAAAAGTAGGTTTGAATTACTGAATAAATTTTGTATAATTATTCCAATAAAAATGTATTAAAGTAAGTAGAAAGTACTCTAAATACAAAACTTTGAACTCTTGTATTCATCCAAATCGAAATGCTCACGAGCTCGAATATACACACTTAGGTTTAATTTATCCTAAATAAAACCTAACCACAACTTGCACTGCTTTCTGAATGATGCAGCTAATAGAGCAGAGTTCCAACCATGTACATCTTCTTTTGATTAGGCACTGAAGACATGACAATTTTTTATTTCGTATTGCCACACAGACAATTTTGTCATTCTTCTTTCCAGTGATTAGTGCAGGAGATAGTAGGCCTACTTCACTTCTCCCAATTATCTAGAAAGCTTTATTAGTTAGATTCATATGACAAGATAAAACAAGCGCTTCTACCGGGCGCAAGTACCTGGCGTATAATCTACAAGGCATAATATATCATCTAGTGAGGTAGTGATTATTGTTATTAAGTCAGACTAAACGAAATTCCGAATCTTCAACTCCTAAAAAATATTATGTTACCATACACGATATGCATCGCAATTACATTACCTCGCAGTTATTAGTCCATGAAGCGGTATCTGTATTCATTAATTTAAGTGTCACTCAAGTGAATCGTTGAAAATTATTCATACAACAAGCTGGACAGGCCTTTTGAACTAACAATACTTTGATAAAATAAACGGTTGGTTGTAAACATTTTTTACTTATTTCTTGTTTTTTGTGTTAAGTCATACGGATTGGTTTGGAAACTATTACAAATAGATTACTAAAGTAAATTCCCGCTTTAATTTTCAATTAGGTAAGCTGTAACAAAACAGTTCGTAGAAAAACTACGTAATTAGACAAAATAAATAAATAGTGACACAAAATGAAGAAAACATAACTGCAGCTTGTCTTAAAAATTTCCAGTCCGTGTCATATCACGAAAGTGCATACGATATGCAACAACTAGCGAGTGTCGCAAGTGAACTTTTTGCTGGACAATGCCAGTACGTTAGTTGAGCTATGTTACTGCGTGAAGTCTGTCAAAACCAGCAGCTTTTAAGTTTCATGCAGTTGATAGTGAGTTTTATTTCATCTTTATGTGTGAGTTCTTGATTAATCTCAGTTGTTTGTCGTAGGAGTAATTACAGTTGTGTCGAATTATATGAATCTATGTAGTTTATACGTTCGGGGTTGTCGGGGACCATAAACTAGAGAAATATTGGCCAATGATAATGTGTTTTTTTACATAAGTAATTGTAGAAACATTTAACTTAGATTGTTCGAAAGAAGTGTTTTAAACACTCGACTATAGTTATAAACGTCTACAGCAAAGTCTCTTAATTGGCATATTAAGTGAAACAAAGCTCTCCCGCAGGGACAAAGGATTCAACTTCCTTCTGTGGGATGTGGTGTCATTTTTTGTATTAAGTGTTGTCACGTTTATTTACGGATTTGAAGGTATGAAATAGTGTGTATCGACGATTGTCAGTTGTAAAATTTATTATACCGAAGTCCTGTCACCTGTCTTCACCAATATATTTTCCTGAATTTTTTGTTAGTGTTTTGATCAGCTAGAAGTCAGTTTTTTTGCGTTATTGATTGCATAACGCAATTTGAAAGTGTGTATTAATTTTATTTGAATGTTTTGGCAAGAATGAAGCACTAGATTCTCTGATGTATGTTTTGTGAAGGTATGCTCACAGGGTTACATAGAACTGCATCTCATCGCTCACAGCTTCCCGAAATCTTCGCTATGTTTCCATTTTCGTAGTCTTTCGTTGTGTTTGTGTGCCTGTGCCCGCAGGTGTAAATTCAGCAATCACTGGGATATTCAGATGATTTATCAGTTTAGTTAAATACTGTTCTTAAATCTTTGGCGAGTACGATATACAGCAGTACATATGTGGATAGCATCGGATTGATATTGCATGTATGGGTCTCATGAGTGAAGGGAGGAGATGAATGGTCATTGTACGGGGCAGTGAATTGTTGCCCCTTGGGAGGGCAGCCCTTTAAGATTTCTTTAGCAGTTGTGTACTTGAAGATTAACCAAACCTAACCTTCCTAGGGACAATAATTCAGACAATTATTCAAACACACCGCTGCTAAAGAAATCCTGATGGACTACCCTTCCAAGTGATTGCAAAATAATGAAAACTGGCTCATTTCTAGATACTGAAAGGGCTGCCCAATTGAAATATACCACTGTCATAAAAAACCTGAAGGGCTCCCTTCCAAGGGGTAATAATTCAAACAACTTTTCAAATACACCGTTTCGAAATAAATCCTGTTAAGGGGCAAATTTTCAGGATTATTAAATTACTAAAACAAATGTGTTTTCAGAAATTTGATGGGCTGTCTTTCCCGTCGCTTTGCAAACATATCATTGCCAGAAAAATCCTGAAGGGCTGTCCTTCCAAGGGACAACAATTCAGTTCCCCCATTGTGACAGTTGAGATGTTTGGTGAGTTTCGTGAAGCTCTTATGTTACTCAACATAGGTTTCATACCTGCATCTTCGTGAGGCTAGTTTTCTACTACTACTGCTGAGGCGTGGGTGGGCCCTGAGGAGCGTGATGGTGGTGAGACCGAAGCTTATGACAACTGGCTCTTAAGTGGGTGTAAGGGGAAGTACGTGGTATGGGGAGTTCGGCGTGATTGCGAATGTGGCTGGGGGTTTTGGGGTCGGCCACCCCACCTAGTAACAGTGTCCCCCATTCACGTGGAAAACTCCGATGGAATCTGAGTGCATGCGGTGCGAATCATCGACTGTGCCCTGTCCAGCATTCCCTCCACCTCTTACACCAACACAACCTGCAATGGGGTGGAATTCGAATATATAGCCTCTTGCACTCAAGTTCATCTCCACCTCCTCGTGGTCAGGGCTGGAAATGTTGTACGTTCACAAAAGCTAACAAAGTGTGGACGAAGTTGGGGCAAGTAGTGGCCCCGCTTCTGCACGAGGGAAAGATCCTCAGCAGGGTCCTCTTAGGCCAGTTTCCAGAAACTGGTACAGAAACTCCAGCCTGCTGTGCAACCTACGAACTGATTGCACGTCCCAACTCAGGCATGCAGTAGTGTCCCGTGGTGCTTATCTCGAGTAATGTTGATCTAATGAAAGTGTTCTGGAGCCCTGGAGAGTGGACATATACTCGGGTAAAAACTCAGATTCCTGATGTTTTGCAGGTACTCAGGGGATCGGCGTGAAGCCCTAGTCTTGTGTTAAGCCGATCGCAGTTGAACTCTGTGGGGTAGTGGTCAAAACTCATGCTTAGGAGAATACTTGCAGAGTGAGCACTTGGTACGTCAATCTGGTCCACCTAGTGATTACACAAAATAGTACTCGTCCACGAAGCAGTTTCATAGAGGTTGAATAAACCTCGCCCTTAGCAAGGTGGGCCCCTGTGATTAAATTCGCAGTTGGTTCTATTGCGAGGTGAGGTGGTTTATACTACTGTCCACCATGATTGGAAGGAGCATATAGCCTTCTGTCGATTGAATACAACTTCTCCCATCCTGCATTAATAGCGAATATGGATTAGTAGCATGGTGAGCCCTGCCACACCCTGTTTGGGACACAGGGGAGTGACTCACCTGTGTGTAACATGAACTGACTTCTCTACCCCTATTACAATTGTGCAGGGAGAGGTGATCACTGAGAATTGAGTGAGACCAAAGTTCCCGAAAACATGCTGTGTTTGGGGGGTTGGGGGGTTCTTGGAGTATTCTCCAGTTCTCCCAGAACCCCCTTCGGCCTTTGCCATAGGTGTTTCTGCATGCATGTGCAAAGTCTGTAAGCCAGCTCGCTGAGTGGTTGGTGTGTGCAGTTTGTGCAACCTGCTGTACGAGGGTGCCTGTGGGTCGCGGACACCACAGTTATGGTCGACATCTTGCAGAGAGAGTGAGACTCGATATTTAAAAGCTTGCTGAGCAGGCGTGGAGTCCATCCGCTTCAACATGGCAACAGAGTAACAATGGCAGTTGGTTATCAGTCAGCAGTACCTCTAGGAGGGCGTGTGCTGCTATAATTCCTGACATCTATAGTCTTTAGAAGGTCAGCACTCAACTTTAGATAAATGAGGGACACAGAATACCCACACTCCTACAGGGCTGGAGCACTGCAGCATGAGGGGTTATATTCCCCACTGTGGAGATGCTGCTGGCAAGGGGATGGCGGACTCTAAAGAGGATTATTATCAGCAGCAGAGCCAGAAGAAGAGTGACTGGCCAAATGACCCACAAAGAAGAACTGGATGAGACCAGCGAGGCCGAGTCGGTTGTGACGGATAATCGGTACACGAGTCTGGACCACTCATGTGTCCTGAATCCAAGCCAGATAAGCGTATGACCCTCGAGAAGAAGAAGGGTCTTCGAAAAAAGAGCCTGAGTGGCTGGAGTCGCATAAAAGTCAGCAAGGACGAGACTCTGAACGAGCCTAGGACTCGGAAACGAAAGAGAACAAAACTCGACAGCCTGATACCAGCTCCGACGACGAGGACCAGACTGCTAGGGAGACAACCGAATCCCACATGGGCACAAATAGACGGCGGTGACGAAAGATGTTGTCGACCATAGCTGACTCTCCTGATCCAGTCCCGGAGCACTCCCGTGGTCAAACACGGAGTGATCCCACTGGCACTCAGGGTCGTACAGCCGGAATCAAGCCTATGGGTTAGCTACAGAGACGACCACCCTCTCGGCTGATATCGCTCGACAGATCCAAGGACTGTACGAACTATGCCAGGATCTATCATTAGTATTACGTGAGGCTGCAAGGGAGATTGGAAGAGTGGTCCTCGACATGAAGCTGACTACAGACAGGCTCATTCAGACTAGTATTTACTTGTGCGGTCGACTTGATGCGTTGTGTGGGCGAGGTGGCCCCTCTGCACCACAACCTTCACCTATGTCCAGACTACCTCTGTGCCTGGTTCAGGACCTGTTGAGGTAGACACAGTGGCCAAAGTATTTCCGGATAGCGAAAGGTACCATTCCCATCCAGCCTGCTAGGAAGATGGTTGTGGTCTACCTGGTGGACACCATGCAAACATGCACTAAGACAAGGGAAAATCTGAAGGATTGTCTGGATTAATGCAGTGCCCTGAAAATCCATTCCATCTGGGATGCATGCGATGGGTGCATGGTGGTAGAAGCTGGGGACGATGCAACGATGGATCAGCTCAGAACTACTGTCTCTGGAAGAGAGTCCGAGGTACAAATCCAGGAGCTGCACTGTGCTTTACCCACTGTAGCCATCTACGATTGGATCTTTCATCAGATCCAATGCAATTGGCTGAAAAGATCTGGAGTAAGATCTTCTCTGATTCAGGACTTTCCCGGGATGAGTTCCTGAGGTATTTTCTGGTGCGGCACCGTTTCGGGGACAGGGCAGGGAATGAAGTTCATGAAGCCATTCAGTGTACTCCAGCAATTCGGCATGTGATGATGGCCGAAAGGCGAATATACCTAGCGTACACATCCTGTCGGGTAGCTGATTATCTGAACCCGATGCGCTGCTTCCGGTGCCAGAGGTATGGGTACCATTCCTCTGGCTGCAAACAGCAACAGGTTATTGGATGCTGCTTGCGACCACTCGGGTCGCCAGTGCAAGGCAGAAACAATCTGTTGTGTAGATTGTAAGCAAGCTTGTCTCACTGACACCTCACATGAGGTCACCAATCAGGCGTGTCCCTCACTGGAGGATGCGAAAGCGAGTAAGGTGCAGCACACTGCTTATGTATAGGGTCGTGCAGGTGAAACTGCAGCATTCTAGTGCAGTTACATCTGTGGTGGAGCAGCTGTGCACAGATAACAATATAGACTTCTTGTTGGTTTAGGAGCCTTACTCAATAAATGGAGCGATACCTAGCCTTAAGGGCAAGTTGGTGGCCTTTAAATGACACCCACAGACGGCGATATTGTTCCGTAACCCTGCGGTGGACGTGCTAGTGTGCGAGAATCTGTCAAGTGTACACCATGACTGCATCCAAGTTACCTTCCTCATAAATGACTCACACCTAATGTCGTCGTATTTACAGTATTCCGGTGATGTGGAAACACACATTGGGCACTGAGAGACAGTTCTTAATACACTTCAGGATGTAAATGCCTAATCTGAGTTATGTCACTCCCACGCTACTGACAATAGTGGTGATGCACTAGCACAGTTCATCCTCCAAAGGGAGCAGGGGCGTACACGGAGGGGGGGATGAGGGGGATATATCCCCCCCCCCGAAATCCGAAACCATTCCCTTAAAAAAACAGATAAACTAACACACGTACATGTATTATATTATCCCCGTACTTTTATGCAATAAAAAGCGAACCTTTTAAGCTTTTAAAAGGAAACTAAATCAATTCCTTAAGAAAATATTACAAATATGAAGGTAAAAAATACTTTGACTTCACAGATAAACAAACCGCATTATTAAAACCTGACCAGTAGATCCGGCAGGTGATGGAGTGCTGGTCGATAATTTTAGCTGTTGTCAGCAGTAAATCGAAGGCTGCCTAATTCGATTCATACTCAAATCATTTGTTTCAAAGTGTGTCTGTTTACATGTGCACCTTTTCTATGGGTTAAATGTTGACTGTTTAAAGTGCTGCAATGTTATACGATAAGTAAAATGCACTACTGCTAGTATTTTGCAATAAACTATATACCACATTTTAGTTATGCTTAGGTGTACTAGTATTTAGTACCAGCAGTGTTAAAAGACACTCATTCTCTTGATATGCAGTGCCAGAGACCAGTGACTATAAAGAGGTTAGAAACATATTTTACAATAGTTAGTAAAAAACAAAAAAAGAGTGATGAAGATGATAAAGAAGAACATGCTAAAGTGGAAGAACCATCCAACAGCTTTCCTGTTCCTGTGCCAGCTGAAAGTGATGTAAGTAACGAAGTTGATCAGATTCGGAGGGAGGAAAATTGTGAAAATGTTACGATTAATCTAGATCAAGCAGGCCCAAGCCAACAATGCTCTCCTCCTTGTATTGCTAACCCCAGCACATACAAATATGATATAGGGATTTTTTCAGCCTCCCCATATTCAGACCAGGAAAAATATAAATTTTTAACAGATACATGGGAACCTAATGAATCTTATAAATTTTTACCACGTGAAAGGAATCTTAAATTCCAAAGAAACTGGTTGTTTGAATTTCGTTGGTTGGCATACTCTGACAACAAGAAAGGTGCTTTTTGCAAGTATTGCGCATTGTTTGCATCTGATTTTGAATCAGGTAAAGGTTCACATGTTCAGTTAGGTTCCCTGGTTAAAAACCCATTCGTAAAGTGGAAGAAAACTAAGGATCAGTTCAGACATCACGAAGCAAGGGAATACCACAAAATGGCTTGCACCATGGTACAAAATTTTATCTCAATGTATGAAAAAATAGAGATAATGTCATAGTTCAACTAAACAAGCAAGTCAAGGACAAAATAACAGAAAATAGGGAGAAACTAACTCCTATAGTAAAAACTTTAATATTTTATGGAAAGGAGGGCCTTCCACTGAGAGGCCACACTGATTATGGCACATTACACTTGGATGAAAGTGTGAATGATGGCAAATTTAGGGCATTACTGCGTTTTAGGGTTGAAGCAGAAGATGATACTCTGAAAGCACATCTTGAGAATGCTAGTTGTAATGCTACCTATCTTAGTCCTCGAATTCAAAATGAAATAATTGAAACTTGCGGTGGTATAATCTCTCATGAAATTGTAGAAAAAATTAATAGGTCAGATTATTTCAGTGTTCATATCTGGAACAATAAGATGTACCTAAGTGTGTTGTGTGTGTAAAACATGTAAATATTGTAAATGTTATTTTGTTTTAAAAAATAGTTGGAGCAAAATTTAATGGGGGTTTCACTTGTGTGGTATGATTATGGACTTGAATAATCCGCGTTTTCTTTTCGACACAAGGTAGAAGTCAAACAACTGAAAGTAAACATCATCACTTCGTTATTGGCTCTTGGCTCATTTGACACCTCCTTCATGGTGCTCCGCCAGTAGCAAAGAAACAATGAAATACACTAGGCGTCACAGAGTAGCCAGTGCGCAATTGTTGTTGACTTCAGACCACAAGTATTCTTGGAGACTAGCGTACAGAATGTTGAACTCGAGAATATTTTCGGTCTCTAGTTATGATTAATATTTAGGTTGCATCCCCCCCCCGAAATTAAATCCTGCGTAGGCCCCTGAAAGGGAGCTGTGATTAATCAAAGCAGCTGGTCAGTTGCCTACATATGTCTTGGCTGCACGCGACTCCGAGCCGTTCCTAGGATGTGACGGTGACTACACCCCGCCGAGTGGTTGATCACGAAATGGCGAGTCACTTGTGATTCTTCTAGTGATCTCCACATGGTAAGGTTTAGTCTGCATGTGGGTGTCCGCCGACACCCTGGTGACCACGGAACCACTCCCAGGACCGGTTTTATCCACAGAGGAACAAATTTGCGGATGTTCAATGGTCATCTTGTTCGCAGCCTGTATTTGGCACATGCATGTTGGAGAATGGCACATGTGCAGAAAGGGCTGAGTGCCTAACCAATGTATTGAGGGGTACATGTGATACCTTTATGCGAAAATGCGACACTGGCCAACAGAGTACCAACTGGTGGACTGAGGAACTAGAGGATCTGTGTAAAATCGTACAAAGAAAACGAGTGCTAAAGCAGAGCTCGAGAGATCATGAACAGCTGCGAGCCATTCTGGAATGCAGTCAACTAAGTACGGTATACATCCAGAGGATCAGAGAAGCCAAGTTGGAATCCTGGTGAACTTTTGTGCAGGGTGTGGGTAATAATGACCCTTGGGGTTTGGTGTATCATATTACTGCTGGGAAAATTAGGTGAAATGACCCCCTGCATAGCCTACGGGCCCTCGATGGCACATTATGTGTGGATGTCCTCGAGAACTCAACTTGTCTGTTGGATGTGTTGCTCCCCTCTGATGAGACAGACAGGGAAGATGATTTCCATGCGCACATTCGTTTAGGAGTGTTGACACCTTATGAAGCAGAGGAGATTGAACCCTTCACAATGGAGGAGTTCAGTGAGGCAGTCTATAGATAGGCAAACTGCAAGGCACCAGGAATGGACGGAATAATAGCTGAAGTGCTCAAGGGATCGAGTGGGAGGTTGGCGCCACACTTACTTAAACTGTACAATGACTGCCTAGCACAGGAGACTTTTCCGACCATCTGGAAAGTGGGCGAGGTCCGCACCTTGTATAAGAGGGTGGACAAGTACCTGCAGGATATTAAGTCCTACAGTCCATTCACCATAATCCTTACATTAGGCAAAGTGTTTAAGTGCCTACTAAACAAAAGACTCTTGGCCTTTATTTCTGTGGTGAATGCATTGTCTCATCTACAGTACAGATTCCAGGTTTGACTTCGTATGGAGGCAGCACTCCTAGACGTCATTTTGATGGTGGCGACTGTGCTGGTAAATTACCTGATGGGCATCTTTCTTAACATCGCCGGTGCATTTAACTATGCTTGGTAGCCGGGGATCCTTGACCGGTTGCGCGGACTGCAGTGTCCCCAAGACATATAAACTGTGCTGCGTGACTACCTGGATGTGAGATGTGCGGTCATAGTGCTGAAAACAGCCCGAGTTGAAAAAGCTCTAAATCGATGATGTTCTCAGGGATCTGTCCAACACCCACTCCTGTAAAATATTCTGTTCGACAGACTTCTGCGACTCCCGCTTCCTAAGCACTGTGTCAGGTGTTTGGGTATGCCGATGACAGCCTGATCCTTGTGTCAGGTCAGTCCCATGTTGAGTCTAAAGTACAGGTGGTCGTGAACAGTGCAGTGGCCTGGGCTAGGGCAATCAAATTGCGATTGTCAATGGACATAACTCAGTGCATGATGCCCAACGGTGGCATCGAAGGTAAATGGGCACACACTGCAAGGGTGGAATTAGATGGTGTCAGGCTCCAGTTTCGAAGAGTATAAATAATTGGGCGTCATTCTGGATGAGTCCTTGAGTTTTCGCCTGTATATAGAGTATGTCACCGCGACAGCAGTGTTGCTGTTCAGCAATTTGAATTCCCTGGCCCAGTTCTCTTCTGGTGGCCTCAGCTCTACCACTCTCCTGCGCCACTATCGGGAAGTTTTCGAGTCAGTCATGATGTATGGTGTGGTCGTGTGGCACCATAGAACAAGGGTAGTTCACAACCGCCACTAGTTGCAGGGCTCATTGGACAATGTCAAGTGACATTCTCCCGGTCCTGGCTGGAGTTCTTCTCATTGAGTTGGCTATATAAGAATAAGGTATGCTAGCGAGAACTAAGCATCGAACTGGAATAATGCCTAAAGACCAAAAGCTCGCCTCTTTGATGACAGTATGAGATTGGCAATTAAGATGGGTTTCCTCCACCAAGGGTCGCTGGGCCTATTGTGTATTTCCAAGTATCTCTGTTCAGTTACAATATATCTGGCTCCATTTAGATCACTTTCTAGTCCAGTTCTTGACAGGTCATCGGAACTTTCGAACAAAACTACATGCCTTTGAACTGGTTGAGAGCACAAACTGCTATCACTGTGAAGTGCCGGGCATAATTCAGCGCCTGCTGACTGATTGCTGCATCATCGAGGGCTTCCATGAGAGATGGCGCTGAGACTTGTCGCTGGCTCTCGCTCTCTGACCTGGTTCAAACATGCGAGGCTAGCAACTTGTTGCTGACTTTCGCCCAAGGAGCCATGCACGTGCTCCGCTGTGGTGAAGCACACCTTTTGGCCCAAACTCCTGGCACTGACGTGTAGGCACCTATAGGACATTGGCCTACAGAGCCTGCTGTACCAACTGAGACAGAAACTGGCCGTATGGACTCGCTATGGGCATGCCGGCTGTATTATTAAACAATGGAATTATTGTTTGGAATGCTAAACCATAACACCTGGTCTCGGACACTGCTGGAAGATCCACATAATCTCCCAGCACCTAGAACTGGCTGCTACAGGGTCAATTGAGGCAATGTCACCTAACTTGGTGTCGAAAGTGCTCAGCATTCTATCCTACATGATTAAATGAGGCCAGCCGTACAATGCGACTGGCCTGCTTGCTTCTACAGCTTTTTGATCAATGGGGTCCGGCTCGCCATTCAAATTGGGCGGACGCCCTGAATACTGTCTAATCAAGGTAAGTTGGCGGTGAGGGTAGTCCATGTGTGTTCACACCCTCACAGACTGTGCAGCATGATTGGCAGTGCCTATGAAGTCACTGCTGGTGAGCGATGATGGAGGGACGAGTTTTCCCAGGCTTGTCTTGGTAATGTGTGGTGCATGAGGCATACAATTGATCCGGCTCTGAAATATGAGATTATAATACCAGGAAGTAAAGTTGTCACCCACATTTTAATTGTACAGGGGTGGGTGGTGAGGTGGTGCGGAGAGCCAGACAAGTTTTATTGAAAACTTGCTGTGGTGTGGTTTCAGTTTGGTATGTCAGTTGGTGTTAGTGTGGTCCTTAAGAGTTAGTGCACCTGGCGCGTGAGACATGCTGTAGCGTGGTACGTATAGTCGTTTTTCATGTACAGTTACTAAACATGTTTCTAATGCGTTTATCTACGAAAGGAAAACACACTTCAAATAATGTCTTTATGGTTTTAAAATGCAGCCCGATAGTTAAAAAAAGTATGATTATCAAGCTCTTCAAAAGTGCTAAAAATGACTTTTTCACGTTTCTGTAGCTGAGAAAATATCAATTGTAATCGTAAAACAAAATCATAGAAACCTGCATTGGACTTTACCACGTACTTCCCACAAATAAAATGATAGGGTCTCGCTTGAAGTCCCGTTGAAAAACAGTTACTACGTAAGCACTGCGCGCTAGTTTAGTCCTCCGCGCCTAGAGGCGATGAAGTGTTTGACGCACGGGTTATATTCGACTTATCGCCTTCCCCGTTTCCGTGCCTCGAACGTAAAAAAAAAGCTACGGTCGACTAACTCTTAAAGCGGAAACATGCAAATTTTTGCTTTAACAAGCCATTACGTGAAAACTGTAAGTGATAGAATAATTTCTTAACAGCCACATTTAGTCACATTTTGTGTCTAAAATAAAAAAAAAATATCTGGTACAAATTAAAAATAAAAACATTGCGAGGAAAACTAGCAGCACCCTTATGATACAGGCAGGACTGAAACACTAACCCGAATCTGATGGATGAGTAAAACATGTGTTCTGTGGAGGACAACGTACTAAGTTGAAGGCAATGTGTAATATGCAGTATTTAAATTCGACATTTACTTCTATTGCTAGTTGCAGATGTTTTTTTTTTTTTGCATTACAAAATATGACATTGAGTAGACGCCACTTGTATGCACATTTCCTCGATCGCAGCGGATTAGAGATTTAAAAGAGGTCCTTGAGCTTAATAAGCATTTTATTATTCGCAGTTAGGGTTATCTGGTATCCTCTTATGTAGTTAATTGGTGTTTTTGATGCTAATGTTTTAATCATTGCAGCGTATAATAATTTGTTTATGTGTGTGTAAGAGACTGTGTGCACCGACGTATTTAACGTCATCCACTCACACGTCTGTTTTTTTCCATATACTTTGACGGTTTTACGGCAGAAGAATTGTTATATTTTGGGGCAACAGAATGTCGTGAACAAGACGCCTCCCGACCAATGCTCTTGCTGTGCCATTCCAGTTGCTCGTCGGCATCTGCAAACGTTGATTTGTCTTTGGGTTACCTTGTTTCAGCTCTTTCACTCTTGACTTTTGACCCCAAATTTCATAAGATTACAAATAATTATATATAATATATTGCATATATTATATTTAAAAAAAAAAAACAGAAAAACAGTGTAAGAAAATGTTTTAAACAACTATGAGAATCGTGCAGACGTCCACAAGAAATTGACAAATCACATGTACAATTAAAAAACTCCCAGTTTACTAAACGGGTGCAGCTGTGCCAACTAACACACTGGTGCACTAAAACATATTTTGCAGACACGAAACTTCAGTGACACAGCCGACGCATAAAAAAATTGTAATTTTAAAAATTAATTTTGTCTACTTAGTTTCGAAGGATTTTCTTTGTAAAAATACAAAACTTTCATAGCGTATGTAACCGTATAGAGCAACAAAAAGAGAAGTCATAAACACACGTAGAAGGCTGAACATGATTACAAACTGGTAATATAAAAATCACAATAACATATAGTGCTGCTTGTCTTGTCTGAATCATGTAGTTTGAAAAAAATTAATTACACGAAGAAAACATTTTAAAGTTTTCTTGCTGACATTTTCGTGGACACTTTTAGAAGGGTTGTAAACTAGTCAATGCAATTTATAGAAAGTGCAAAAAATTTTGCTATCAGAAAAAAATCATTAAGTAATACAACCGAGTAAGTTAGCGGGACTAATTGAATTACTACTTTTCTATTCGTTAGCACGGTCTGACCAAATCCATCCTTTCTGCGCGTCAAACGAATTTTTGCAACATGGTGTAAGCACTTTTTCTATTGGCCAGCATGTTAAACTCTCATATTAACTTTTTCAACCCTCAACATAATTTAAAATTTTAGTCTTTGTTGTAACGAACCCATTTTATGACGACAGCTGTATCTGTAGCAGTAACGCTTACATTGATACCGGAACCAATGAGAGTTGTCTTGTCGATAGAATTTGCTGTAAAAGTAAACTGATTATGGCTAACGATGTGCAAATTTCGAGTTATTATTAGGTGACAGGCTTGAATTCACTGGTCTATACTCACCCGAACACACACACTACGTGATGTTATTGAATCCGTCCCATCGTATCTTTGTATGCCCGCTTACGTGTTATAGGTCATTCGGGGTAAAGTGAGCACTAAAAATGGTAATAGGCCTCTTTGCCATTCGCTTTGATTAAATAAAATGTTTAAAGTAAATACAGCAAATTGTGTTACAATAGTCGTAGAGAGACTATTGAAATTTCATTGTATTCAGAATTGTTTGTTTAATCGGACCTTGTCACAAAAATTTGTTTGTCATTTATATTCTATTTAATTTTGCATACCGGCGAGATGCGCAGGGTTTGAGAGGAGTTTCGAATTGTTTCACCGCCAGTTAACCCTTAACACAACGGGGAAGAGAGAAAGCTGTAAACATGAGATGCTAACTGGGCCGAGACCTTGAATTGGTGTGGGAAGCAGAATTCGGGGGCTGAAAGTAGGTCAGCACCGGGGCGCAAATTCACCTACCCCCTACAGCGATATTAAATATTTACTGGAATATTATTAATCATAAAGGGCCAAGATTTTGTTCATAAGTTCGAGTATATACTAAGTCAAGCTGTGTTAATTTTGAGAAGAAATATTAATCCGCTATGAAGGAACGACCGGGTTTAGTTTTATTAGTCACCCAGAGAGACAGTAATTGGTTGGAGTATAAAGGGGGAGTTTTTTTAAAGAGAGCGTTGGTTAGGGAGCTGGGGGGGAGGGGAACTCTCGTCGTGACCACCACGAGGGGTGGTCATGCCCGGAGTCGTCACGGATATTCGCGGGGTAGTCAGGCAGGAGGTGTAAAAAAGCGGACATAATTTGCCAACTCTATTTTCTCTGTGAAAATTAAATGTTTACAACACGAGTAGTTGGATTTTATTTGTTTTCAAGTTTACAAATATCATTAAATATCTACAGGGTGTCTCCAAAGATAGATATGTCAAAAAAATTACCATGTAAATTTACATATTTCCGAAGGTGTAAAAAAGCGGGCATAATTTGCCAACTCTAT
>PNEQ01040331.1:0-31559 GCA_003012365.1 Medauroidea extradentata | reverse complement strand
AGAGTCTTTATTAATTTGACTGTTCCAATCAGTACACGGATAACTGCGTCACATCACGTCTGTAATTTGCGGGTTTAACCTCCAGACGCTGGGTGTTACGGCATCCAATCACTGACCACAAAGCCGAGATGCAGGTGGGCACGTAAGGCACTGAAACAAAGTGCTGCAAAAATCTTTTCGCGAAAACTACCGGGCCCTAACAATACGCCTTCAAATGTCATAATACGTCACAAAATGATAGGGCCTGCACTGAAAGTCTCATACAGGTTTGTTGTCGGCGAGAAGACAGCACGCCAGTTCAGAGACTTGCTTAGAGGCTAGGGTGAGAGAGACGTGATGCGCGTCTCTTCCTTACCGCTACCGAACTACTAGACCTCGAACGGCCGAACTCGCGAAATACTTCCACCAGGGTATTGTGCTCATCCACAGTGCCCTGGTTAAAACCAGCGCCCTCCTTAAAAGAAAATAAAGGAAAATAAAGAAAATAAAGACAGTTACGCCCGCGCTTCCCAGCCCCACTCTTACTTCACAACTCTACTAACAACCTGGACCTTCCTACTTTTCCAGTGCCATTTTTATTTTTAATGCATGTAACTGCTGAGTGGTTACACTCCTATTCTGTCGAGAGGGTTTTTACGGTACTATGCCGGTTTTTCCCTCTCTCTTCTTAGCGTATGGCTTAGCTATAGGTACACTTAGGGAGGTAGACATGGCCCCAATCGCGGCCATGTCTGCCCAATCCCTCTCTGCCGCGATGCATGCCTCCTCTGCATGAAACTTCCCCCTTGCAAGCGTATGGGGCTCAGTTCTGAGACGCACTTAGTCCCGCTCCTTCCCCGGGCCTCCAACATAACACAGTAGTTAGGGTAGGTTAGGAAAAAAAAATCGCGAAATACTTCCACCCGGTCGGCCACTGCTAGCAGACACGAGCAAGGCAGCAGTACGGGAAGCTCTCTGGCGACATTAATTCTTGCATTAGGCGGAAGTGTGGCGGAAAGGAGATACGGAGCAGGTGTTGACCTACTCGACACGTGCAGAACACTCGGCGTGTTTGATGAGCACGAGACACCTGTCGTCCTGGGCCCGGGACGTTGCAGCGACGGCCAAGGTGGCGTCTGGCGTACTCCCAGTTGGCGCCAGGGCCACGGTGTTCGCGCGTCCAACCCCGTCATCGAGTTGGCAGCCGGCTGTAGTCGTCTGAATTACCGTCCAACACACACTTTCATGTATTTATAATTCCTCCGTGGCTATCTTTAATCACTGGTTTCAAGTGTTACAGCCGTGATTAAGTTTGATCCTTTATACAGGATGAATCACGCCAGGGTGCTGTTGTTGATCCTTTTTAAAGGATGCATCAGGTTGGGTGCTGATTTTGATCCTTTATACGGGATGAATCACGGTAGGGTGCTGATTTTGGTCCTTTATACGGGATGAATCACGATAGGGTGCTGATTTTGATCCTTTATACAGGATTAATCGTGGCATGGTGCTGATTTTGATCCTTTGTACAGGATGAATCGGGGCATGGTGCTGATTTTGATCCTTCATACATGATGAATCTTGGAAGGGCGAATCACGGCAGGGTGTGTTGACTGTGTTGACTGTGTGACGAAAAGGTACATCGAAAATGTCCATAAAGTGAATATTGTGGGAGTGATAATACACTAAATAAATATGTACTTAAGATTTTCATATCTTATAATGTAATTTATAATCACTCTTTAGTAAGCTATAACACGTCAGATAGTGTCTAGATATAAAAAAAGTTATAAAAATTAAGCTAACACTACAAAGAATTGTAAAATTTTCCATGACATTAGTTAAATATGTATAGAGCAATTGTTTATTTGATGAACATAATTCGATTCTAGCATGTGGTTCATTGAATTAGAAAATTTTTCCTTTTCCTACATATTTCCAACTCAGTAGACACTCGGTTACTAACTTTTTTTACTCGGTAGACATTCGGTTACTAACTTTTTTTGTAAACTAGTTTCCAAATAATTTTATCAAGGTGAGGTGTGAGGATTTAATGGCCATTTAACAACGAAATCTTGATATCCGATGAGGGTGAAGTAAGGTGAAGGGAGGGACAACGTAACATCCATGCCCGAGCTGGGATTCTAACCCAGGACCTCTCGAACCGTAGGCCGGCGCCCAACCGACGACGCTAACGGAGGCCGGCAATGTTATAAAGTGCAAACATTTTTTTCAGCGCTGTGTATGTGAATACATGTCTTAGCTGCCTAGAACGCCGACGCCACTGTGCAGTGGAGAGTGGGCCGGCATGGCGACAAGCCATCAACTAGGTCTGGTCTCATCAGGAGAGCATGTCCGATCACCTGGCGGGCTATCAACTCCCTTACAACTGGCCGTCCAGAAAAAGACGAGCTGAAATAGCAAAAACTTCAACACGGCGCGACACCTCAGCCTTTCATTTGCTGCTTCGAGTATTTTTTACACTTCTGTCGAAAAATTTTGTTGCACGCTTGAGCAGATTCACTTACAGTAAAAACCTCCCTTTTACAGAAAAAGAAAACTTGGGGCTCTTTTGCGGTAAATAAATATTGCTGTACAGTTAACTAAGTATAAATTTTTTTCCGTTTAGCTAAGGAAATAATTTTCAAACATAAAGTTTCTTGTCTTACACACTTGGTGTTCAAATGCGATAAAATCGTAATTTTATGTTTTTTTATGAAACAGTGTTAGTTTAGTAGACAATACTTGTGAGTGCAGTTTCCTCTTACAAAACAATTTTAGCTCCCATAGTTCACTCATAACGGTGCGACAAAGTCAAAATTTGCTTGTTCTGCTGTCATGCAAATAGTGAAAACCAACTGACCTACATAAACCAAATAATTCACTGTGATATAACATCCCATGAGCTATGCAATAAAGGATTTTAAATACCATAACGTAATATTTTGAATTTTTAAAAAAATCGTAAAAATACAAGAAAAAAGATGAATATTCAGACATTTTTTTAAATACAAAAATAGTTCACGGGATTTTTTTAAAAGTATTTCATTATGTATCCCGTTATGTTATTTCACTGTGAATTATTTCACTTACGTAAGTCAATTGGTTTTCACTATTTGCATGGCAGCAGAACATACAAATTTTGACTTTGACGCACCGTTATGAGGAAATTATGCGAGTTAAAATTGTTTCGTAAGAGGAAACTGTACTCACAAGTATCGTCTATAAAACTAACAATATTTCATGAAAATATAAAATTATGATTTTATCGCATTTTAACACCCCTAACTTTACCTAAGTATTACTAAAGACCACTGATTTGAAAAAAAAAAAATTGCAAAACTTTGTTTTAATGCCTTACGTGCGCCTAGCGGTCAGTGATTGTGTTTTTTTAGCTCTCAGTGTCTCGGAGGTTTCACCCACTAACGGTATTATAGTAACCGTGTTCTGATTGGCACAGTCAAATACACAGACACGCTATCAATAACCACGAAACAGCTGCAGATGTGCACATTAGGCATTGAAGCCAAAGTGGTGCAAAAATCTTTTCGCGAAAATAAGTACTCTCCAAGCATGACTTCTTAAGAGCCCATGTCACTTATTATGTTGAATATTTCGTAATTCCTTCCTGATTAAAGTTTTGGCAGGATTTAATTGAAAATGTTTTAATTGGGACGTAGCTGCTGTACGATGCATTACATTACGTACATAGTATTCCAAAAATTATGAAATCAAGCTAAATTAAAATTTAAAATAATTTTTTTTTCTAGCCAAATGGTACACTAAATAACTCCCAGTTCCGATTTCATCCTATAATACGCATCTAATAGTAAAATTAATGTTCCTGTAAAGAAACATTGCCGGTTATTAGTCACATCCTGCATTATTAAACAAAAACAAACATTATTAACAAAGAGGTGACGCAGATGGCAACACAATTCTTTGTTTCAATTGCTTTGGCCCCGGGGTTAGGTGCCTGGCGCCCTGGACAGATTAACATTAATCGCCCCCCTCCCCCACACAAAAGTCACAACAAAAATTGAAAAATTCGCTGTTGTGCATTATTTCTCTTGAAATGCATAAAATTACAAAAGGGCGTAATTTATCAAGTAAATATTTGTTATTTAAGTAAAAAAAATCTTCTTGCGTGGTGCGCCCCTTCCATATTGCCGCCCTGGGCAATTGCCCAGTCTGCCCAGTTATAACACGGGGCTTAACCGCTTCACACTTTACCACGACTGGCCAGCTGTTTATCCGACAAGGTAGCGCGGGAGTCACTGAGTGTTTTAATGTGAGTCTGCTATTTATTTACAGTGACGCAAGTAATTAACGTGTACAGGAGTTTGAAATATAACGTTTTTTCAATTGAAATTCGCGAGATTTAAGAGGCCATAGTAGTGGTTGTTGCTTATCGTAGACCATAATAGATCCTCACATATTCTTTCTGTTTGGCACGTTATCTAAACTAAAGTTCCAATGTTATTCTGGCTAAATATTTTTAATGTTGCAACATTTGGAACGGAAAAAGTCTGGATATTAAGGGCGCGGTCTGCCGCAATTTTCATCATCATTATTTAATTTTTTATTTGTACTGCATATTTTTTCCTTATTTTAGACACAAAATGTGACTAAACTTGTCTCTTATGAAATTTTTGTATCTCTTATAGTTTTCGCTTAATTGCTTGTTAAAGTCATATTTTGCATGTTTCCGTAACAACTACACTAAAACCAACTGATATACCAAACTGAAAAACATTCACAGTGGATAAAGACATTGCAGGCTACAATGACATGCTCATAAAATTAAAGAATAAACATTATTTGTATTTTTAAAAAAAAATATTGAACTTTTTAAATTTTTATTTTCAGTTTCAGCAATTTTTCAAAATTCAAATAATTTTTTTTATTTAATTCCATGAGCATGTCATTGTAGCCTGCAATGTCTTTATCCACTGTGATTTTTTTCAGTTTGGTATATCAGATGGTTTTAGTGTAGTCGTCAAAACGGAAACATGCAAAATATGTCTTTAACAAGCCATTACGCGAAAACTATGAGAGATAAAAAAATTTCACAAGAGTCAAATTTAGTCACATTTTGTGTCTAAAATAAGAAAAAAAAAATCTGATACAAATAAAAAATAAAAAATGGTGATGAAAATTGCGGTAGCCGCGCCCTTAACGTTCTAATTGTGGTCTTGTTATTGAAACATTTGTTACTTGTTACTGAAACTACATATGCCTGTTCTGTGTTGGTAACCCAATAAACTCGATCTACAGATGTTTCCCAATTATGTGAAGCCCGCATCGTGGTTTATCACGATATTAAGGTCGGTTTACCCTACTTACGTAATAGTTCCTGCTTTGCAGGTCATCGAGATAGCTTTGTTATCTTTCCAGTCGACTCTCGTCAAATGTTGCCCACACTGAAGAGCGCACTGCCGGTGCGTGTTAATTACAGTCCCATCTGATTCGTTACTCTCGACAGCGAAATGGGAATGGATTCTACATTCACATTAGGCTCCAACAATGTTGTAATGCTATAGCCCGTCTCGTGCAATGATTCCATTTTTTTAACAATGGTGTTCGTGTTCACGTTTCTTTTTACAGCTGCAGCCATGGAATAAGCAGTATTTTATTTTCTCAAGTGATTTTATCACAAACGCACTCGGCTGGCACTCAAATTGTGCGGTACATCAGATTGAAAAGTATTTTTCTCTTAAAATGTGTACACATGATAGTCGTCAGAACTGTCGAAAATTGGAATTATACTATGAGAAAGGCAGATAGTGATCGCCATTCGGAGCAGCACAAATTGCCCGTTATAGCTCGGCCATGGCTGCTTAAGGGCGCGGTTACCGCACTTTTCATCATCATTTTTTTTTTACCAGATATTTTTTTTTTTTTTAATTTAGACACAAAATGTGACTAAATTTGGCTCTTGTGAAATTTTATTATCTCTCATAGTTTTCGCGTAATGACTTGTTTAATAATATTTTCGCATGTTTCCGTTTGAAACAATATTTTTTTTTAAAAATACAAACAATGTTTATTCTTTAATTTCACGAGCATGTCATTGTAGCCTGCAATGTCTTTATCCACTGTGATTTTTTTGAGTTTGGTATATCAGTTGGTTTTCGTGTAGTCGTTAAAACGGAAACATGCAAAATATGACTTTAACAAGCCATTACACGAAAACTGTGAGAGATAAAAAAAATTTCATAAGAGCCAACTTTAGTCACATTTTGTGTCTAAAACAAGAAAAAAAAAATATCTGATACAAATACAAAATAAAATAATGGTGATGAAAATTGCGGTAGACCGCGCCCTTAAGGAGCTCCCTACCTGCGCTTCAAATTCGTTGCAGAGAGTTACAGCTGTTCTTTTTTTTTTTGAGGAAATTATTTAACGAAAATTATATGTGTATATCGTCAAAAAGAATACACTCTTCAAACTATGTGACTAAAGTTTTAAAAATTCGTCACGTTAATTAGAAACGTCATTTTTGGGCCCCTTAAAGAGGCCAAAAATGGGTTTTCCAGATTGCCGCATTTGAAAAAATAGTAACCGGATACGAAAAAAGACAATTATAGAAACAAGCGTTAGACTTTGAACTATACTGCCCACAAATAAAATATTGTGGTCATCGCTTTTAAAGTCCCTTAGGAAAAAGAATTACAGTAAAGCACTGTACGCCAGCTGAGTGGCTTGCACGGAGAGGCGATAATGCATTACATATGTCGGTCAATAGCAACCTTACCGCTCTTGCCGCACGCACGCAAACGCAGGACACGGTATACAGCTATTTTCGTAGTCATATTTTTATTTTCATATTTGTACCAGATACTTTTTTGTTATTTTAGACGTAACTTGTGGATACATTTTGCTCTTATGAAATTGTTTTCTCTCATAGTTTTTGCGTAATGACACGTAAACGTCAAGATTTGCATTATACGGTTTTATGTACGTCACTAAAACTAAAACCGACATACTAAACTGAAAATATCTGTATTGAATAACGATGTTGTAGACTACAAGGTCTTATATATAAAACTTATATGTCTTCATAATTTTTTAAATTTTAATTTCAAATTAGAATAGTTTTTTTGTTCGAATTTTTTTATGTAGGAGACCTTGTAGTTTACAAATTCGTTATTCACTTAAAATTTTTTTTCGGTTTGGTTTGTCAGTTGTTTTTGTGGCGTACATAAAACAGTAAAATGCATATTTTGACGTTTACGAGTCATTACGCAAAACCTATGATATAGGAAAAAAATTATTAGAGTAAAATTTAGTCACAATTTATGTCTACAATAAGAAAAAGAAAATCTGGTACAAATATAAAAAAGTAAAATTATGACGTTGAATATTGCTGTAGACCGTGCCCTTGATGATTTTGAAATGTAATTTAGAAATTACCTTTCCGTCATCGTTTGTAGTGTACAGTATTTACTTTTCATATATTGACGCAGTGGGCACATGTGATATAGTTAGGTAAAATAACGTGTTTACGAACACACTGCAACGCATCTGAGGCGTGTGGTAGGCGGCGTCCTTAAGGCTCGGTTCAGTCGCCATATTGAAATTTATTATTATTCGCTTTTTCGAAATTCTAAAAAGAAAAGTGTTAAATATGCGATTATACCTCAAATTCTATTTACATTTCTCTTCAGTACAGACCTTAAGATTTAGATGTTAACTTATAATTACGCCGCAATTTGTGTGGAAAATTATTTTATATTCATAATTTGCCCGACGAATTGCGACCGAACTATACATTACTAGCTCTATTGTCGCAATTGTACTGTAGCACAGAATAGAATTGCTATTATAATAACAAATTTCACATTTTTCTTCTCAGAATTTCATATGAGCGAAAAATAAAATATTTCAATACGGCGACTTATGTCGAGCCTTAATACGCTAGGCGAGACTTCTCTAAACCAACTGGAGCCTAGCTCGACTTAAGGAGATGGAAAGACTTGATGATCTCGTGTAGGTGGTCGGGCGATTAAGCACACTTGTTAACGCCTTCGTGTCTCCCCGTCCCCGGTCTCTGCTGGCCCTACAGTTCTCGGCTTTATTCGTGGGAGGGTCGTCCGCCGCAGATTAGTTAGTTGACCCGAGTTAACTGCTGCTGATAATGCGCGGAGTTGACGACCCGCGAGAATGCGCTAAATTGACAAGATGACAGTGTAGGGTTTCTTGCCAGCAAGCGCGGGTGTCGGGAGTGTTGGGTGCCTCTGTTATGAAAGGAGGGGAGGAGGGAGGCCTTAGACAACCACTGAATGTCAATGAACGTACCCGCTGAGGTTAGTCGCGAATTTTCGCATGTGGGAAACGTAGCAAACGATGCCTACTGTCGGCGAGTTTTCTCTGGGATTTCCCGTTTCCCCCCCATCACTTCGATCCGGCGCCGCTCCGTTCTCGACTTGTATCACCTCTCGCCAAAATGAAAACCTCGCTATTACTAAATTTTTGGGTACTCGTTCTGCTTTAAAAAAAAAAAAAAAAAAAATATATATATATATATATGTATATATAATATTTTGGCAGATACCTTCACGGGCGCACACACAACGTGAAGATGGAGGTTTTCTCAGTGTGTCAGTGTTTTTTACAGAAGTGTTTCGTTAAATAATTTTTTGTTTTAACGAATTTAAAGTTCATTCAATAAAAATTTCTTTGTTGCCATCTTGGATTGATGTATCTTTCGCCATAATACTCATTTCAGTTTAATTTCTGGAAGTTTCATTTCAACGTAGTATGAGATGTACTGATAGAATTTCTTACGTCGCAAGCTATTGGATGCAAGTACATCGGCGTCTGAAACTGTCCACGATAATTAGTCAGTATTCTCCGGACGTTTCTACAGCTTAAAGTAGTACAGTCATTCAGTTAATGCTAACTTACACAGAGCCTTACTGTGTGTTTAAACGTAACCAGAACTTTTTTAATGAAACGCAACATTTTATTGCTAGAAAGTAATAAATTTGAGTCGATAACTGTACCACCCCCTGACATACGCTCTTCATTTATACTAGCCTACATGGTTTCAAGTTTTGGTAGACCGACCCCTTCAACCTCGCTTCCTTTAGTGAATTCTCGGCTGCACTTTGAACATTTTAGTGCCAAAACCCGAAATATCGGTTTTCGTTGCCTGTGTAAAAAAAGCCAGGGGTCGCCGTTGTACCGGCCCTATATATTTGTTAAAGATATGTTTCGCAATTTTTGAACGGAATTTTTTAATTTAAAAATGTGTATACGCATTGTAATGTATTAAATGAACCTTTAATTGCAAGTAGAATTTTTTTCCAGCTCGGTCACTTTCATTGTTAACGAGTTATTTCAATTTAATCAATAACTGCAAGTTTTTGAAACAAGTGTTGGTGTTTTTCACGTGTGTATCGCCAAGAAAGTTGGCACTGTAAGAGTTAAGGCTTGTTATCTCTTCCAGTCAATTACAGGTCGGAGAGGAAAAAAATACAACTTTGTGAGGGAGTGTGTTGCGTGTGCAAACTGTTACTGGGTTTAATGGGTGGGGCAAGGACTATTAGGAACGTTGGAGAGGGGTGTGCGAGATAGATGTACTCAGCGAGGGACTAAAGGCGACTCCGGCCGGCAAAGCTAACGTGTCTTCGCCTTTACGCGTAAGTAACTGGACTGACGTGTTTTATTCCTCTCGTTTCAGCGCGTTACCACAGGACTTGATACGGCGACCCTGTAATTTAACTGGCGGAAAGTTCTGACAAGTTTTAAGTGCGGTCTAACTCAACCCTTATTTTGTTGCTAGTGTGCGGTCGTGTTTAGTCTTCTGAAGGTTTCGTTTGATTTCTTCTGCATATACTTCAGAACATGTTCCCACTTGGCATACTTCAGTTAAAATAGGGACAGCAATCGGGTTCGTTTACCGCTTTCCGATTGTATTGTAACTGTCGCATTTAAATCTTCGATAAACCAATACAATGTTCTGTTTCCGATTGGTTTATTGTATACAGTTAGGTTTTGTCCATTCGAACATACAGTTTGTATGTTTGTATATGGCGATATAAGTAAAACATGTTTTTTGAGCTAGCAAAATTTATGTTCCTAAACATTTTATGTATTTGAAGTTAATCAAAGGTAGTCTTCGTAGTTCTGATCCCACTTCTGTATGTAGAGATAGTGAAATATCGCAAGAATCTTTCATACCACCGTATTTGGCAAAATACTGTAGCGGCCTGCGAGTGCGTTGCAGCGAGTTACAAATAGTTTTTTTTTACGAAACTATTCAACGCCCATTATATCTGTACGAAAAGAACACACATTCAAACTATGTCGCTTGCACATTAACTCCCGCTAGATTAGTCTATAGCTATGTTGTTATACGTGAATATTTAGATAGCATACAGTACACAAAATTGTATTTTTTTTTAATACCTAATGGCATATTTATAGTTTCACTACAAATATTTAACTTTGTTTTTTGTACTTGCGGTACGTATTCATTCATATGCAAAATCAGTTAAAGATTTTTAGTGCGCCTGGCTAAATCAATGAATCATTTTTGCTGTATTAATTTTGTATTTAAGCGTTTCTTGTAGTTATAGTTTTATTTTTGTTTGTCACACATGTATGATTTTAACTGTATAAAAAAACGTGGTTAAGTGTAAGGGAAGGCGAAAGTCTTAACTTCGCCACAAACAAAACCATTAAAGAAATAAATAGTTTTAAAAATTCGTCATTCTTATTAGAAACATCATTTTCGAGCTTTTCCAGGCTGCCGTGTCTGAAAATAATAACTATAGAAACAAGCATTAGACTTTGAACTATGGTGCCCACAAATAAAGTAATGTTGTCACGACTTAAAATCTCTTAGGAAAATAGGTAATAGTAAAGCATTGCACGCCAGCTGGGTGGCTTGCTTGGAGATGTCAGCGGCAACCTTACCGCTCCTGCCTTCACACACAAACGCAGGGTATCTTGGGAGGTCCTGATAGACGAATCTCAACATTCAGTAGCGGCGCGCCAGAGTTATCATTGGCACAGTCAGATGGGGACTGGCCAGTAACGAAAGAACGTCAGATATGGACATGTTATACTGAACCCTAGCAATGTCAACTTTTACCGTGGTAATTCCGTGTCTCTAACTTTAGGAAGAGATACCAGAAATGTTGTCGCAATTTCAATGACCTGCGGGCTAGACTCCAGGATCGTAAGTATTCTTGTGCTTCAGCTATGTGTCCTGCGTCTGATTGTTCCGTTAAGTGGCGGGTTATGGCTTCGCAACTAATACCATAGTATTCGGAAATTGTTTTCATGCAGGTTTATGATTTGTTCAGAGTTCTTCAGGGCGTTAAGGCCTTGTTACGGAGTTTTGCAGTGATTTCAAAAAAGATTTTTTTTATTGCTACCTAATACTCATATCAAAATTTCGCTGCACAGTTTTGACACTTATATGTTATAATTTGTAGCTGAATTTTTCGGTAGAATTATACTGAACGGTTTTTTAGATTTCATTACCCTAAGTACCACGTTTTTCGTCGTGAAAATAAGCAAAAATGAAGGAAATTATTTTTTTTTTTTTTTGCTGGCGAATGGTACATTATTAAAAAAAAACAACGCGTCCACAGTATTGTGCATCGTGTGATTGCACATTGACTCAAATTTTTTCAAAACTTTTGGTTAAAAAATATTTGAGATATTGGCACCAGTCTGAAAAAGCTCGGGAACAAGCCCTTAACTGTGGTCCAATTGTAAACGCGGCAGAAATATACATGCCTTTTAAATCTAGCTTGTAGTCAGTTTTACTCGTCAAATTTTCCGGTCTCTAATTATAGGCTACGCAGGATAAATTAAGCACTTTAGAAATCCTGGTTATCCTTTTTCCTTTTAGCCAATTTGTAATTTGCGCCATTTCAGAGTAAAATAAAAACTGTGTATAATAATTTATTCAGAGGCAGTTAGTAAAATCTACAGTTTTTTTATCTTTATAACCTGATCATGAATGCTCGCCTTATTGTAGACTGCATATTATTAGAGACTCATATTTCCGGTGAAAATATTGGAGAATATCGGGGAGGGGAGTCCCTAGTTACATAGAACTGTAGAGATTTAGCCTGCGGATATAGAACTTTCTCGTATCACTCCCTTTTGCAATGACTAAAGGGCGCCGTCCAACACGCGCTTAAAATGCGTTGCAATTTGTTCATAAACGCGTTTTTTTACTAAACTATTCTACGTGTGGCCATTGTGTCAATGAACAAAAATATAGTACGATGACGGAAAGGTAGTTACAAAACATCGTCAATTACAAAAATTATTTCGGAGCCCCTCAAAATGGCTTTTAAAAATAGCTTTTTTTTATTATTATATCTGAAAAATTACTCACGGGATTCGTGTGAAACTACTATAAAACATGCAATGGAATTTGTTTAAAACTTTTCACCATTAAAACGATGGGGTCACCACTGAAAAGTGTCAGTCAGCCGAGTGATCTATGATACCGTTGCACGCTGTTTGTGTCTTGTGGTAGAGGCGATACCGCACCAGATGAACCGGTCAACATCGTCCTTGGCGCCGTGCCTCACTCACACGAACACACGGCCAGTAGGCGGGCGCCTGAAGTGCAGTTAGTGGAATTTATGGTATTGGGTTGGCAACAGCAAGTTGTAGGATTTTTATAGCTGTAGACAAGATATTCAATCGTCATGCTGTGGTGGTATCACGTTCGCAGAGAAGCTTCTGTGACTATCATAAAATACAACAGTGACGCGCATGGTGTAAAAACATGGCTGGATCTGATTACGGATGTGACCACACACGACACGTCGTTATCTGCCCAGCAGCACATTCCTCAGATATGACTCGAGGCGGTGAGTAATGTTCAATAAGCAGCCGAACAACGGGCGTTCGTGACGCAGAAGCTGCTTTGTTGACGTTGAGGAATCGTTGGCGGTAAACATGTGACTTATCTGACAATGGCAGCAGATTGTACGAGTGGGAGGCGTTATGAGATATAGAAGCTCGTGAGCGTTTGTTGCTGGGTGTATAATAAAATGTTCAAGGCAATCTCCTGTTTGGCGTTTGAGCTGCATTGTATTGCGAGTGAACTGAAATGACGTTACCGCTACGGCTTCATGAGTCTCGGTAAAACTCCTTTATGCAAACAAGTGTACTTCAAGCAGTTTGCATTAATCGTCGTACATGACATGTTGTAAATCTGTCTCAGTCCAAACACTTCAGTGTATTAATGAATGAACTTAAAACGTGTCAGGCCATGGGCGAATCTAGACTTCAGTGTGGAGGAAGTCATGTTACGTAAATGGGCTTTAAGTTTCTCGACAGCGAAGCCATTAGAGACGTAACAAACAACGTGGTACACTAGCTGGGAGAGGAGTCGGCTATTGGCCTTTGTGTAGGATCTACCCCAGCATTCGGCTGGAGCGATTTCGGGAAATCATGCAAAACCGGAAACAAGATGGCCGGAGCTGAGTGTCGAGCTCTGGTCCTCCCGAATGCTAGTCGAACGAGTTAACCGTTCCGCCACCTCGCTCGGTGAGAGGGTTCTGTGTACATTTGCAGATGTAGATGCAGGTTTTTTTATTAGCATATGGTGGATCATTATAATCATAATTTAAAAAAATAATACCCAATAATTAAATAATTTTTTTCTGATATTTAGTTCAGTTTTATAATATTCTCGGAACAATTCCAGGTCAATAGGGTAGTTTTTGGTAAGGAAGTTCATGGCCCCTGTGACATCCTCCCTCCTCCTTTCCTCATCCTCTGGAGCGATACTTTCGGGATGTCAGAATGATTAAATCCATCGTATTCGCATTCACGGCCTTTTCAGCATAGCTGAAAGCTGCTTTTACAGACTGCTGTATCTAATATAAATACCAACCTTAGTCGTAACAACAGCATTAGAGAAGCATTCGTTTGATTTTACACCATACTATCCACATAGTCGTGAGATAGTTCCGAGATGATTCCGAGACCATCTTGTACCAGTTAGTCCAGGGTTGGTCCTGATTTGGTCCGGACCAAGTGTTCCCTCTTATTCATGAACGCCAACTAACGCCGGACTAGAGATAGTCGCGGGATCAGCCTTGTACACTGTTGCCAAATGCTGCGCGCATGCGCATTCAATTATGTCACATGGTGAATATATTTTGACGATGTTAGCACATTTTAAGCCATGTTTTTATGATGTGCTGTAGCTAAAATAAGTAAATTTTCCTTTATAGATATAATTTGCTAGTATGGCTGTTGTACAGTAGTGGTAATGTTTTCGCTTTTTAATTTACAGTCCTGAGTTCAAATCTTCGTGAAATACATCATATTTTAAATATATTATAGTACAAAATTAAAAGGCGCTTGATACTAAAATTAAATTCATTTATATTACTTTCAAACTGGCAGTAAAATCGTAACAAACATAGGTTTATTTATGGTAAAATGAATCGCTTTTAAAAAAATTATAACTACTGTCGATGAAAGATAATAATTTTAAAAACCGTGACATATCATGTAAAGCATAGCAGAATTCAAAGCTAATATATCTGGTTAATCTTACACTACATAATCATGTATACTTCAATATACGAAATTTTATTAAGAACGATGTGTACTGTGCCATTATGTAAAGAATCAAGAAGAAAATTTACAAGCGAAATTCCGCATAAAAACGTAGGAAATATGTGTAGGAATATTTTGTGCAAACAGAGGTTTACATTCTAAACATTACAGGATTTACTGTCGTAAAGTTTAACGAATTTAATCTTTAGTTACAGTATAATGATAAATGCACTTATAAAAGATAAGAAAAATTCATTATTTTTCGTTATATACTAATAAAAATGAACAAATTCAGGACACCCGCGTGGCCTGTTTTCTTTTTTCCTCCGGCTGTTCACCTCGACGACGTATTTTGACGAAAATACAGTATTTTGGTGAATGCAATGTGCCGTACTAAGAGTTAATTAACGTTCGATGTTGCAAAAAAATAAATGGTTGATTTTAGGCTACCCTTGACACGGCGGCCCACGAGTGCTCATTATACTGTGAACAGTCAAGGCTATTGAGCCATAACGCCGTAACACTGCGGTGTACTGGATAAAAATTGTATCGTGCGTGTTGGTGGAATGGCACGCCTGGAATGTATGCAATACGTCGACCGCATATGCCCTGCATGCTGTGGGCACAGACTACATAGGAATACAGACGCGAAATGACGTGGCGGCTCGTTTGATATTGGCGAACTTCGCCGCTTATTGGCTGCCCGGGGCTGTTGATGTCAGCCCCGCGTCTGTTTGGCTCCTGCATTTTACGGCAGGTTTTCTATTGGCCTGGCTGCCGATTATCAGAGCAGCTGCCTCACGCTGTTTGGCAGTAGGTGTTTCTGCCATGTTGCTGGCCAGCGAAGCCATTTTGCTGGCGTGTGTGACTGAGTTCGCTGGCCTACCGGCTATTTCATTTCTGTATTCCTAGCTATTCTGTGCTATGGGCAGGACACATCTGATACGTACTTGTTACGTGCAAATGAAACGTTGCAGCAATTCCATGACAACTTTTTTTTTTTTTTTCCGTTTATAACAAGTGTTCGGATTCGACGCGAGTCATTTATTCACATATTACTGGCGGTGTCTGTGCATAATTCAAATTGTGGTATTCGTTCCATTGTTTAGTTGTACAATTTTCGTTGATGTAAGGTTACCTGCCTGTAAATTACCGGACGATGCCGCTGGTAGGCGGTTTTTTCGCTATAATTCCCCTCCTCCCTCCCTTCCCTATTTTTATCCTGAGCTGGTCTATAACATAAAAAAACTGGCTTTTTAGAGATGACGAAAATCACTTCTTTCCTGTATATAATTTAAACAAACTCTCTAATAATTATTATTGTTGTGTGTCACTTTTATGCTTACGCACACGTGTGTGTGTTTTTTTTTTGTTAGCATAGTTCGGTTGTCAATACACCGACATCTAAAATATTACTTCTTAACCACTCAATTTTTGGATTTAAATGACATTTTAGTTTATAATCTTGTAAGAATCAATATGATTATGTAATTATAAACGTGAGAAGATTGACAGTAAATAATTTGTGACCAAGAACGTAGTTAAGTGAGACACGAAAGTTGCGAAACAGGATCTTTGACGTACGTAACACGGGCTTCGTCCGGCAAGCCGTCCGTTCTGTTTGACACAATTCGATATCAGCTGCTTGCTGCAGCTGATAAGGTTCACACACTCGGTGAAAAATAGCGGGCAAGAGTTTTGTTTGATTGTTGATACGTTTGTGTATACTTTGCTTTGGTAGAATAGTTGTGTTTGTGGAGCTATTCAGTAATTTTAAAAATGCTTGTAAGTTCTTTTACGCGCTGAATGATGGACTAAAAACAAGTTTGTTACGTTTTAGTGCGGTGTAGGTAGGTATTTAAAAATTCCCTTGGCGATTGCACTTTTCATTGGCTTGCTTCGTTATTCATTACTCTTATCACACGTGGCCAATGTAAAGTTTAGTAGTGGTTAGGTAGCTAATGCTCGAGTTGATCGCTTTTATCGCCCACTCAAGCGCATTTGCACTGGTGCTTGCATAGTTTCTGATATTGCGGAGTGGCACAAGTTGTTTAAGGGTGTTCAAGTGCGATAAAATCATAATTTTATATTTTTATGAAATATTGTTAGTTTTATAGACGATACTTGTAAGTACATTTTCCTCTTACGAAATAATTTTAACTCGCATAATTTTCTCATTACGGTGCATCAAAGTCAAAATTGGCATGTTCTGCTGCCATGCAAATAGTGAAAACCAATTGACTTACGTAAGTGAAGTAATTCACAGTGAAATAACATATGACGGGCTACGTAATAAAACATTTTTTAAAAAATCCCGTGACCTATTTTTTTGTATTTTAAAACAAATTCTGAATTTTCAACTTTTTTCTTGTATTTTTACGATTTTTTAAAAAATTCAAAATATTACGTTATGGTCTTTAAAATCCTTGATTGCATAGCTCATGGGATGTTGTATCACAGTGAATTATTTTGTGTATGTAGGTCAGTTGGTTTTCACTATTTGCATGACAGCAGAACAAGCAAATTTTAACTTTATTGCACCGATATGAGAAAACTATGGGAGCTAAAATTGTTTTGTAAGAGTAAACTGCACTCACAAGTATCGTCTACAACACTATTTCATAAAGATATACAATTATGATTTTATCGCACTTGAACACCCTTAAGTGTCTGCAGCTCTGCTTCGTGGTTATCGCAGCACGTATAGTGTGCATAGGTTAATGCGATACCATAGATATGTACTTTGCGTGCGGGTAGAACCCCAAGACTTCCCACGACAAGAGTCCCAGCGGGAGCTAGGATGTAGAGATTTACATAGTAATGAACTTTTCGTGAAAAAGAATTTTGCCCCACTTTGTTGCAGTGCCTTACGTTCACATCTGCAGCTTTGCTTCATGGTTATTCAGTCATCTTGTATGATATCGCTTTCGGACGAAAACCATTTTCAGCACCGAGAAAAGGAGAATATATCTACAAAAACTTAAAAATTAATTTTAAAAAAATTTGTGAGTAGAAATTTTTCCTTAGTAAAATTTTTACTTGCTCACAATTTGAAGGGTGCTGAAAAAAAACCGCCTAAACGATTCTATAGCAACGAGTTCCTCATCGAGGCGATGAATAAGTCAGGAATGGCATACATGTTACCGAGCCACATCTAGTTTATTAGAACATGTAATGTCTTATACTAACTCTCACGTTGATTCTACAGCGCCTTTAATAACATCCAATCATAGGCCATGAAGCAGAACTGCAGATCTGCACGTTTGGTAGGGGCGGATCCAGCTCTAGGTTTTGGGAAGGGAGCCATGCTCACATCTTGAGTCAAATAAGGGGGGGGGGTCTGGAGGTTTCTTCGTGGAAAAATTTACTTTTTGAGGTGCCGAATGGTGCCATTTAAGGCGTTTCCCAACAAAAACAATTGAATATATAATTTTAAAAAATTGGTATTATTTTGAGGATAGAGTATACATTAAAGGTCAAGGGGGCGCGGCCCCCCTGCCTCGTCACCCCCTTGGATCCTCCCCTAGCATATGGCACTGAATCAAGTTGGTACGAAGTCTTTTCACAAAAAATAAAAGAGACTCCAGCCATGAAAGATGCCTATCGAAGATTGATAACTAAATAATAAACAGCACCTGCAGACCAGCGTGTTGTCAGTGGCTGTAGCGTCAACTAGCATACAGTCCTGTATAGTTCTCGACAACTGCAGACCAGCGTGTTGTCAGTGGCTGTAGCGTCAACTAGCATACAGTCCTGTATAGTTCTCGACAACTGCAGACCAGCGTGTTGTCAGTGGCTGTAGCGTCAACTAGCATACAGTCCTGTATAGTTCTCGACAACTGCAGACCAGCGTGTTGTCAGTGGCTGTAACGTCAACTAGCATACAGTCCTGTATAGTTCTCGACAACTGTAGACCAGCGTGTTGTCAGTGGCTGTAACGTCAACTAGTTCACAACCCTGTACAGTTTTCTACGACTGCAGATCAGCATATTGTCAGTGGCTGTAGCGTCAACTAGCTCACAACCCTGTACAGTTCTCGACAACTGCAGAGCAAGGAGGTTGTATACAGAACCTCCTTGTTGCAACCCTATACCATATTTTGTATAACTTCAGTGAAATTAATTTGACACTTGGGATAGGGAAATCAAATCCTAAAACTAAGTCCCCTCCTCAGAAGACCAAGTTATAAAACGAAAAATAAATGTGTCAGTGAATTTAATGCGGCGAAATTAAGATTCTCGTTGTTTGAAGTGGAAATTGGGACTCTCTCACTATGGTTCCTGGTTCTGAGGATTATTCGAAGCCAATATGGATAAAATACTCAATGACAATTCTAGATAATGTTATTTGCCAACTTTGCGAGTAAATATTTATCCAGAAGTACTAATTCGTTACACGTGATCTCTTGCGCCGCAGTTAAATGCACGAGGTTCCGGCGTCAGAGATTGTGCCTCAGAAGTTCGTAACACTGGAAATAATTTTGTTTAAAACGTTGGCTATAACTATTGTCTAGGATTGCTATTGTTTAATTTTCGCAAATTGGCTTCAAGAAACCTACTGTTATATATTAATGCTTTTAGCGTTGAGTTATGTACCACGCCCTCTTAAGTAATGTAACAAAGCAAGGCAAAATTAAATGAACACTCGGTAAAATTGACATCCTAAGACTCATTTTAGAACTAACAATGTCGACTTGACATTGCGTTTAACCTATACAACTCACAGAAACTGTGCGTCCTCAGAACTGAAGTGTACTGAAGTTTTACCTGGCTAGAACTCGCCGGCCGTCACAGGTCGGGACTCGAACCCGTAGAGTGGCACGAGGCGGGCCTGGCGGCATAGTGGCGGGTCTCGGTCCTCGCTCGGCGAGCGTCCATCGATCCGCGCCGCCATCGACCCAGACCGCGCCCCAACCCCGCCGTCAACTGTCGCCGCCCATCTCACGTCTGTCCACACTCCGCTCCAGCGAGCCCACTTGCGTCGTGAATGTCTGGTGTACTTCTGCAGGGGTAGGATAAAGCCCCGTTCACACCATCTAATTTTGCTTCAATTTTCGTACAAATTTATTGAATGTCAAGTGACGCCATAAGTTATACCTACAGATGACACAGAGAGTAAAATTTCAATGTATACTTTATTTTTACATTTAAAAAAAACCTTCGGAGCTTCTTCTCCCGTCACAAAATCAATCGCTCTACTCTACTCTGCTCTGACTATACTGCACCACTACTTAGTACTGGATTGATGCAATTTTTTTTTGGTGATATTTTAATCTTACTGCTACTAACGACGTCAGACTGGCTACTATACTACTACTATACTATAATGTTTCAATTTGTTGAATGTCTTGAATTTCGCCAAATATTTTCGTTTCGTACATGTTTAAATTTGCTTGAATAAAAATATTTAAGAATGAAGATTTTTTACCTTATTCATTCAAGTAAGTTCCGTACGTGAATTAAACCACATTAAAAATAAATATGTGAATTTCTTTTTTCGATAATGTATTAAAAAATAACAACAAATATTGTATTGGCCTAACGAAATATTTTTGTGCCGTAACTATTTGTAATAAAATAGCTACATTGTTTATTTTGTGCGTCATTTATTAGCAATTATGTTATAACTTTTCAAGCGGTCCTTTCAATATGTATTGAATTAATTTTTTTTTTAAATCGTTGTGCTATTAAAGAGATTTAATTCAATAAATATTTGATCGCGTAAAAGGGGCTTAAGGGGGATTGATCCCTGTCAGATCGGTTTTACGGTTTTTCTTATAAATCAGGGAACTGACACATTGTTTTGCTTTTTTCACGCTGACAAGGCATAGTTTATTGTTTCATTCACTTTTTGGAATCCATACGGCATTGTTTGTCGCTCCCGTAAATAAAAAAAAAGCAATTTTTTTCCTTTTCAACTGTTTCCCGTTGCAAAATAATGAATATATTATGGTTCCAGCAATTACAGAAAATTGATTAAGTTTGAATCTATGCCCTGCCATGACAAAAATTTTAATACAGCGACTGGAACAGAAGTTATCGGAAAAAAAAGAACAGATAAATCCAAGGTGGTCACCGTAAAACTACTTTTCTTACATACGCTGTCTATTCCAGACCCAGATAGCTATTTACATGTTAAATGTTATCCGGCAGTGTACAGAAACCTTTCAGTGCATCGCTTTCGGATAAATTGAACTTTTTTTTTTATTAATAAGAGGAAAATATTGTTACAGTAATGAAAATGTGAGAAAAAATGTTTGATTATGTTTTTTCGAGTGTTTTCCCCCTGTAAGTTCTCTTTTGTTTATAGTTTTTATAATTTAAAAAAAAATCTTATAGTATTGTATAGAAGTGTGTGTCACACAGAGATGAATAATATAATAAATTCAGTGATATATTCCGCAGATACTGAGCCCCGCCGAATTTAATTTCACAGCGCCGGTTTTGTACGTAAAAACGAAGCTGAAATACGGAAATGACTACGCAAATGTTATTCTGTGCAGACGTTACGCTTAAAACTAACCCACTCTAAAACACATTTGTATTTTACAAAGCGTTTGTTTGGGAACAAGATATTTTTGTTGCGGGCACAATTAATTTGACGGGGAAATTTTCAACACACTGTCGCGAAATATGTACAACTAATATAGTACTAGGACTTAAACAACACAGTAGAATTTATATACCTTATAAACACTTGGTAATATTCTCACTTTGCACATATAAAAAAATTATGTAGTATTTTTGGTGCAGAGTTTAAAGAAATGCTTTAATAAAACATACACAGACATTTTCTATGGATTTTTCTTAGTTGTTAACTGAACTTACGTAAATAGTTTTTTTTTATCTACTTACCGTTTATACTAGCAATATGGAGTAAAGTACTAGTTGAATCGCTGCTTACATAAACACATTTATTTATGCCAATGCACTTTTCCCGATTGAATCCCAACGTAACGGTGATAGGTGTATTCAAACATGTCCCGTTTTTTTTTTCTTGTAAACTCACGAGTCTTTTCATAAACGTACATATAGACAAATGTTCCCATCATTGTTTTAACACAATATTTTGGCAGTCGTGCGATCCTTTTGCGAAAACTTGTATATGAAACAAGGATCAGTTTCACTTGTCTTCGTTTTCTCTGTGGTTTGCAATCTTTTGAGCACCATCTTTTCTCGCCTTCAAACAGCAACTCGTAGAACTTTCTTGGTGTTTGCAGTTGAAGAAACATCATTCATTGTCTATTGAAGGAAGTTAATTTAATTAGTGTTAGAAAAACTAACTGGGGAGGTATGTCGTTTGCGCGATAGCCGACTCCTTTCTACCCCAATCCTTTTTGGTCTTAACTAGAGATACGTGAATTTCGCGGATTCATCTGGCAGCGGCTTAGATTTCTCAATCCTATACATGCGTACACCACAATCGATTCATTATCCATTGACTTCTGGTTTTCATTTGTCAAAGGCGAGTCAAAACAGTCATCGTCGTAGAAGTTGTAAGAAGTACGGGTTCTGGCGTTCTATCTTATTCTGTTTCTTTAGTACTGCTACATTCGCGTCGCTAATAAATACTGTGTAAACATTCCAATGAGCACAAATGCTGCAGTAATGGTTTATGTGTGTTAGGAAGGCCTTAAATAAAATTTTTTCAGTGCCTTGTTGGAGGAGCAGTTCTCCAGAAATCAGAGTGGCAATAGATAAGATCCTAATTCCGCGGGACAGATGCAGTTTGAGCGCCTCAATTCTCGGATGGTATTTGAGCACAGTTTAATATTTTAATGCTAGCGGTAGCTCTAAGTGCCATATTGAAATGAAATCCACGATGTTTCCCGCCTTCTGGCAGTTACAATGTGGATGGGGGAAGGTTGGGCCGGCTGCTCGACTTGCGTGATAGGCCTCTCGCCCACCGAACCGGCACGAAGAATGGAGCAGCGACGGAATGAGTTGCGAGGGAAGTTCCCGGTGTACACAGTGGTTCCAAGTCAGTATTTTTGGTATCCTATGTGTAACTTTAGTGAATTCTGGCCCCTACTTATGGGCAATTACTGTCATTAATTTGCTACATGCGTCACAGTGCAAGATATGTTTAGTTCTAAACTCAACCTGCGGTGTCTATATCGCCATGTGTACTGTACATTTTGTCTTTGTGCCACGTATGAGATTTTGCCCCTAAGTTCCTGTCAAATCTTACTAAAGTTATACGAAACGTTAACCTTTCGTGGTGGGTAAAATTATTCCACCATGACATTTCTTTACTTTCAAGATTGTGTGTGAATGTGTATATATATGAGGAGCTTGTTTTCAAAACTGGATATCTCCAAAAATTAAAAAGTCTGTTTCTGGTAAATTCTGTACGATCCGTATCAAATAAATCGGACGGTGGAATGGGGTTTTTATCTAAAATAGGCTATATACTTTATTTAAAATCAATTTCACCATCTGATTTAGTGAATATGGTTTGTACAGTATTTATCATAAACAGGCCTTTTTAATTTTTTGGAAAATGTCCAGTTTTGAAAACAAGCTCCTTATATATAGGTATACGTATTATATGTAATGCATTTTACATGTTGTTATTTGTAATTTTGTTGGCGGGGACTGTATCTGGCAACAGTGGGTGCGTGCAGCTGGGCGAGATGCCGGCAGTAGTCTATGTCGTCACAGCAGTCACGTGCAACGCCTTTTTTGGTCCAGTTCCAGCGTCAACACCGCCCCTGACCTCCAGCTGTGGGTCAAGGACTCCTTCCCCCCGTCACTTTCGCCTTCCTCCACCTTCCAGCGTCTTTGCCCCTGAACTTGCCACCTGCCGTCAAACCTTGCAACACAGTCCCATGAAACATTCATTTGTCTTTAAGGGCGCCGTCTACTAGAATCGTGAAGAGGCGCGCAGACCTTTAACAATCCTGATTTCATTCGAAAACCATTCAACATGTTGTCACGCGGTTAGGCTACGAAATGCATTTAAGGATCTTAGTACAGGTATATAATTTTGCCATTAACTGTTATCGTTCCTAACAAGCATTTTTTTAGTGTGAAAGTGACCGAATCGGGACTTTTGACGCTGATTTTTATGTAAGAGTAATCATTTTCACGATATTCTGAATATTGTAGACCTGTAGAGCGACTCTTTCCCTTTCGTCGCGTAAGATAAAATGATAGTGTTGTCGCTGAAAGTCCCATAGTAAAAACGGTTCGGCGGGAAGCTTGCACGCTAGTTCAGCGCTTGGCTCGTTGAGGCGACGCGCCATTTGATGCGCGCTTCAAGGTCGACCTAACAGCTCCGTCGCTTTTGAGCCTGTCACGCGCGGGTAGACGGCGCCCTTAAGAGGCCGTCATGGTGGGCGTATTTTGCGCGTTCGAGGTCTAGTAGCGAGTTAGCGGTAAGGACGCCACAGCACTGGCGTCACGCCTCACCGTAGCCTCTAGACGCAAGTCACTGGACTGGTGTGCAGTCTCCTCGTCGACAACTCTCTTCTATGAGACATCCAGTGTTGACCTTATCACTTTATTACGTAATATAAACGTTAAGGGCGCGCTCTACCGCAATTTTCATCACTTTTTTTATTTTTTATTTGTATCAGATATTTTTTCTTATTTTAGACAAAAAATAGGACTAAATATGGCTCTTATGAAATTTTTTAATCTCTCATAGTTTTCGCGTAATGGCTTGTTAAAGTCATATTTTGCATGTTTCCGTTTTAACGACTACACTAAAACCAACTGATATACCAAACTCAAAAAAATCACAGTGGATAAATACATTGCAGGCTACAATGTCATGCTTATAAAAATAAAGAATAAAAATTATTTTAATTAAAAAAAATTGTTGAAACTTAAAATAAACATTTTTAAAATTCAATAATTTTTGTTTAAATACAAATTATTTTTATTCTTTATTTTTATGAACATGACATTGTAGTTGCAATGTATTTATCCGCTGTGATTTTTTTGAGTTTGGTAGTCTATATCTGTTGGTTTTAGTGTAGTCGTTAAAACGGAAACATGCAAAATATGACTTTAACAAGCCATTAGCGAAAACTATGAGAGATAAAACAATTTCATAAGAGCCATATTTAGTCACATTTTGTGCCTAAAATAAGAAAAAAGTATGTGGTACAAATAAAAAAATGTAAAAAAATGGTGATGAAAATTGTGGTAGCCGCGTCCTTAAGGTGTATTGTCGCCAATAACGTTTTGAAAGGCTCTGCACCAATATTTTCGTACCTATAAAGGACCTACAAACACCATTTATCTTTAATATTATGCCATAATATGATAAGGTCACCACTGAATGTCTCATACAGGCGCGTTGTCGGCGAGAAGACAGCACACCAGTCCAGTGACCTTGTACCTAGAGGGCAGGGTGAGGCGTGCTGTGTCGCCCTTACCACTCCGCACTTCTCAGCCTTGAACGCGTGAATTACGTCCTCTAAGTCACTCTTAAGAAGGCGTGGTACATAATTCAACGCTAAAAGCATTACTCTATAAATATAGGTTTCTTGAAGCCAATTTGCCAAAAATTTTACAATAGCAATCCTAGACAATAGTTTTAGCCAACGTTTTAAACAAAATAGTTTCCAGTGTTACGAACTACTGAGGCACAATCTGTGACGCCGGAACCTCGTACATTTAACTGCGGCGCAAGATATCACGCGTAACGAATTAGTAATTCTGGATAAATATTTACTCATAAAGTTGGCAAATACCATTATCTAGGATTGTCATTGAGTACTTCATCCATATTGGCTTCGGAAAAGCGTAGAAATAGATTGAGGTTTTCAGCGTTTATCTACCACGCACTCTTGTTGGACATATTTTGAGCACGAACAAAGCTTAATCCATTTTGTTCCTTGCGACTTAAATTTACGTACTTACGACAGAGTTTCGTTACAGTCGTAGACGCCAGCCAGAACACTACAGTTATCAATTGTGCGTGGGTCTCGTCTAAAAGTGCTGGACTCAATGGACGACTTGAAGTACACGCCCCTTGACGTCACACCGCAGGGGAAATACTGTGGGAAACAAAGCTTGTTTACAAACATGCTGATTTGTTAGTTGGTAGCTGCAGAAAGCAAAAATGTTGCACATCCATAGATTTGCACGCAAGGGTAAAAAATATTAGTTTCTACTTCATGGTTAAGATACGCAAATACATATGATTAATGTTTACCTTAAAAAAAAACGGCAAATTCCAAACAAATAATCAATGTTCTTGACGCACGTCTCATCCGGGACATTTGACGCCAAACAAGCTAACTAAAGGTTATGTTTGGCTGCGGTATCCATGGAGGCAGGAATTGTTTCCCACACCTGACTGAAGCTCCGTCTCTTTTCAAGTCGTCCATTAGAAAGTTAGCATGACCGTACGTGTGTTGTAAAAAATTAATTGCGTTAATTTTTTCCCCCTGAGGTTGTGTATGTGTTTGGAGTTTACTTATTACGATATGTGTGTATTAGAGCAACTGAACATAAACAAATGCCACCTTTATCTCAGGCGATTATTGCATGCTTATATTATTCGCGGAATGTCGTGGTTATCTGTACATTATTGACGCCTTATCTATGATATTTATTTCCCACTTCAAATGCCACATCGCGTGAAATTTATGGCTTTACAAGTTCGTGTAGAAGGTTAAAATCGTTTAGGTAATGTGACCTTTAAGTGTGTGTAAATTCATACGACAAGATGCATAAGCAACTAATGAAAATATTTTGTCGTTCCAGCAGCGCTAAGAGGCGCTGGCTTAAGGGGCCCGCCTCGTGGCACACGTGTTTGTGTAAGTGAGGTATGGTGCTAAGGGCGACGTCGTATGGGTCATACAACGGTGCGTCGCCTCTACGCTTAAGGCGTGCAGTCTTCGCGAAAAAACAAATTTCCTATGGGACTTTAAGTGGTGACCCTATTGTTTTATTTACGAAATCACTTTACTAAAGTCCAATGCACTACTCTTAAAGTGGTTTCACATGTACCCGGCTAGTATATTTTTCGCTATAGCAGCCTGAAAATCCCGTTTTAACCCATTTCGACGTGCCCTAAAAGGGGATTTCTAATACGTGTGTTGTCTTGGAAGTACTTAAGGGCAGTCGTCTGAAGTGTGTGTTCTTTTCGTAGACAAACGGCGTGAACACACGTGTATTCTTTTCGGTGTAAAACGTTTTCTTCAAACACGCTGCAGTGTGATTTTATGGCAACGAGGCGGGCCCCTTAAGTGGTGGTTGAATAAGAGCTTACGTAACACTGATCGTAATGTTAATGGGTTCTGCAATATGTCATTACAACGAATGGCAGCTGGAGCCTGTCAAATGTTATTTTTGCGCGTGCGTGACCTTGAAACGCGAGAGAAATAATCGAGTACGTGTGTTGAAAGCTGCCATTGCCTCAACACGCAACTCAAAATGTCTGTATGTCGTTGAAAACTCACGTGTGTGACTGTATATTTTCGTGACGTGACAATAAAGAGAAGGTCGTGCTATTCAGCCTTGACCTACTTTGAAAATGTTGCATCGAATATCTTGTGTCAGGAAATGAGTAAAAGCACCTTTCGGATTCATTTTCCTCTGGAGGCAAAATTACGTGGGGGGGGGGGTGAACTTTTGGGGAAGTCGCGGTTGTACTTTATACTACCTGCATTACCCGACTTTGCACGGGTATTTTACAAGAAATGGTCAAGTCCTAGTCCGATGTAGGAAACGTGTAGTAACGTGTGACGTGTATTCTATTTTACGGAAAACTGTTAAACGTGTCCGTAATGTAGTTATCCTTAAGATTCTACTATACCACTGATGTACAAATTCCTAATTTTTAATGTGTGATATTTGTTTTAGAGAATGCAAATCAAAAATGTTTCCTTGTAGAACCAATTTAATGTACACGTCCTTTAAAATGTTTGCGCTAAATTTGCTTTATGCGTTAAATTCAGTTTGCAAACAGTGATAAAATATACTATGTTTTCTATCTGTATACTAATTGTATTTAACAAGCCTAATGCAAATTCAGCGCAAAAATGTTAAACGTATACATTACATTGGTTCAACAAGCAAACATTTTCGTTTTACACTCTGAAACAAATATTACGAATGAAAAATTACGTATTTGTACATCATTAGTGTAGTGGAATCTTAAAAAGCGTGCGTGGTGACGCTTATAGGTTCTGTCTATTGAGTATAAAAGCATTAGGCGAGTACTTCTATTAATAGATTGTTGAATTTAGCGTCAGGACGGGATGGTAATCCGAAATGAGGAATGCACGGCCTCGTTTTTTGGAGTTTCGGATCCAGTGGTTGGCTGGACCCAGTTTTGGCCAATGCAGTATTTCAGGTTGAGTACTGAAGGGTATTCCAGCCAAATTTGGTCTCGATTCGTCGGACATATTGTAGATTGTATGGGGCACGAACACTCACATGTATATTCTACTTATATGCGTCTTGTGAAATACAGTGACGGTATGGTACGGTGTTATTACATTGGTATAAAAACATACCAATATCAGTTCATTATTTGGCTGTTATGCGCTTTTGAATAACTGAACTTAACCTCGTGCATAATGTTCGGGAGCTTTCCCTCCAAAGATAACAGATGTCTTAATATAGTACCTTCAAATCTCTTGTGGTTTCTTGCAGACTTAGTTGTAAAGTTTCTGCTACTACACAGTAGATATATAGATAGAGAAAGAGAGAGTTTTATCTGTGTTTTTTTTTTTTTTTTACTAAATGATAACGCGCTGCTCCTGCATGTTATAACGTGTGCGGTATAGAGGTTTACCACAAGTAGAATTGACATTTACAAAAAGCAGTTCAAAAGAAAGTATTCAGAATGTATTCAATTAATTTTAACTTGCGTATGGGGTTAGTAATTTGTTATTTAACAAATATAACGTCAAGAAGGTCACGTCCATCTTCTCTGATGCTGCTTTCAATTCTGGTCCCGAAGCTCCGCAGCCCTTGTCCATGCGTCTCTTCACATTCCGTATCTCGACGAATGGTCGTTTTCAAGTCGTTCAAGATAACGGGATGTTTGTCCCGAGATACTCGATTTTTTAAAATCCCCCTTTCCCCACCCCCAAATAAAATTACCCTCCTTCAAACCCATAAAAAAAATCACACGTGCTAAGGTCTGGGATTGATAAAGCCAGGGACTTCGCCGAAGTCTGAAGACGTTCGTTGAAATCCTTGCAGTGAAACTTCTTGTAAAATACGTGAAACACAGAGCAGTACGTATATTCAAACCCGGCATATAACGCCTCTAGAGCTGATAACACGGCATGGCTACATCCGGAATATTCATAAAGCGGGAGGTGACCTTGAAAAAACCATATAGAGTTGAAATTTACTTTTTAAACTATTACTTAAAAAGCTGTTACTGCAGGCGCAGAGTCTTTGTGCGAGTACGAAATGCGATTTTTTCCCTTATTTGTTTCCCCCCCGGACACAATGCTCTGCCTTATATTCCCGAGTAAATCATGAAGCAGCAGTCCGTAAACAACTAGCTGAGGACAGAGATTACACAGGACTGTTGAGTCCAGCCGGCAGATCACTGAAACCGTGATATTTTCTGGTAGTCATGTCATCTGTATTCACTATCATTTAGGAAGGGATAGTATCTCTTGTATTTGTATAGGCTGTCCATGGTAAATTGAGCACTTTTAAATTCATGGCTATGTTTTCCTTTGAGGAGGAGGGACAGTAGTCAGCTCAAATGTAGCCTATAAGTTTTTGAGGACTAAAATGTATTTGAGTTTTAGTATTACAATTCTGGCTGCGTTAATACACAAGTAGTAAGTACACTGTGGTTCATTTAAAAGCCGTATTGACGGAATGACTGTATTAGGCCTACTCTATACTGTAGAAACGTCCGCAGTAGAATATTTATTTGTGACTTCGGAAATTGGTCGTCGCTCTGCTGATGTTACTTCGAAATGAATCTGAAACAGAAATAATGGCGAAAAATAATTTAATGAATCCAAAATGGCGACACTACTTCCCACTTAAGTCTGTTCTAATTTTTGCGTCACTAGTCAGCATAAACACGTTATTATAAGCGACACTGACAGATTTCACATTGTGAGTATTTAAGGTGTCGGATCACCCAACGCCTTAGTCGGCCTATCTCGTATCCGGAACGCGTGTCAGCTCGTTCTTTCAAACAGGCCCCCTTTTGAACGCTATGAACTGACTAATGAGTGAAACAAGGACTCGCTGTGTCACGTACATTTTCCCGTTTGTCAGGATGCTGACGACATCGTATGTAGGTAGTTAATGAAGACGAGAGAGAGCTCGCAAGAAAGTGCTGCTGCCCGTGTGAAATTTTGGCACCCCTGACAAAGGCACGACGTACAAAGAAAAGAAACAATATAAAATTGTTTTCGCCAACTTGTAAGCAAACGTGTCGCTAACGTGATGCTTTTCTGGTGAACTACTGTATTTATATGACGCCGTTAAGTAACTTCGATTTTGGCGCAAGAAGTTACCCTAAATATATGTGTCGTTGGCAAATATATGTCCAAAAAAACTATTTCGTAGGTTTTTTTTTTTTTTTTTTTTTTTTCATTTCAACTTTCAAATTTCTGAGAATTTTAATAAACGTTTTCGGAGTTAATGTTTATGTAAAGAGAGGCAAAAAATTTGCGAAATCATTTGTGAATGCATTAAATTTCTAACATTTGTACACGTTAATCACTTTCCCGATTGGGGCACTTTGCTTGAGGACTGTGAACCAATAGCAGACCTGGAAAAAGACACTCGCTGACTCCCGCGCTACCTTGTCACGTATGTAACTGGGAAGTCACTGAGGCTGCAGCTAATAAACAAGTTTCTAATCCCAGAGTCTACACAGCACTGAGGAGTCTAGCGTGCTTGTATTTCAACCAGCGAAATTTCTGGGTCTCTAATAATGTACTGTACAACGTCCTTTGAATTAAATCTGTGAGAATTCTGCTTAGGAGGTAGGAATAATTATAACGTTGGCGTTTATTGGCCGATGCGCGTCGCTAAAGCTCGAAGCTTGGCGGGACCGCGGTTGGCGCAGTGGCTAGAGCAATCGCCTCCCACTAAGGCGATCTGGGTTCAGTCCTCGGCGGTGTCGGTCCCCGGATTTCCGTGCGAGAGTTGTGTGCCGGACGAGATGCTTGCAGGTTTTCTCGGAGATCTCCCGTTTCCCCCGACTCGTCATTCCGGTATTTCTCTACACTCGCTTCATATTACACCTTGCTAGCACTGAAAACCTCGCTGTTCTTCACTTCGAAGCCTGAGTGGTCTGTCCCGCTCCCCGAGACGAAGTTCACGACTGTCGTATGTCGCCGGTAGAAGGAAACATGGCGAAGGAAACGTAGTCAGTCTTATTTATTTGGTCATACGTGCTCCATGGCTTTGGTAGAGATAACTCAAACTTATTAAAATTCTGGCCGGGGCTTGTATTAAGGAATCCTCTCTTCATCAACCTGGAGTGATTTCGAAAAAATACGGAAAACCGATCAGGATGACTGTATCAGGAACCAAATCCGAATCCTCTCGATTACAAGGCACTATACCACTGTTCGTCGGGAAGTTTGCCTACAAAAAACTGATGGTTGTGTTCCCAGAATGTTTGTCTGTTAAAAGAACACACACTTCAAAATGTGCATAGGCCTATATATGTATATTTTTTAATGTGGCGTGTCTGTTGGAAACATATTTGAGGGGTTCCCCAGATAACTGAAAACAACCTTCCCAGGCTAATATTATTTTATTTAGAAAAATACGAAATAAATTTGTAAAAAAAATGGATATAAGCTTTAGTTAGACGTTAAGCAAACATTACAGGATCGCTGCTTCAAATTGTCCCGTAGGAGAGTTCAGTCGCACTCGTGTTCTTGAACCCTGTGTGTCTACCTGATGACGGGAACAGATTCCAGTTCCCGAAACGTCGTTCATACTGACTGTTTGGAAAACTACTGTGTTTTATTTCGTCTCATCGTTTGTGTTGTCTGTCGTTTTTTCTGTTTGTGTCCGACATCTTTGTGTTTTGTTTAGTCTCATCGTTGTGTCGTT